>JAHZNE010000569.1:0-22051 GCA_027744055.1 Callyntrura sp. NNG-2020
GTGTAATCACGTTCTTCGAGTTCACCGAAAGGTAGAAGAGAAGATGGACGAGGAAGGAAACTGATAACCCGGAAGACATCATCTTTGCGTTTGATAAAACATATTTCTTTAAATGAAGGGTTGTCACGGTGTATGGAAACTTTACTAATGTTTAGCGAGTTGGCGTTGTATTAATGTCGTACTTCATTAATTAACTACTGCTTTTATTTTGTGTATAATTAAAGTAATGCTGTGAATTTAATGGGGATGAATTTCCGACTCCGACTCGTGTCCGACTCATTTGCCTCTTTGGCCAGAAGGAGTTTCCCCGGAAGCAGGATTGTAATACAATGTTTTGTAACTAGGCGTCAC
Source organism: Callyntrura sp. NNG-2020 (assembly GCA_027744055.1). Classification (NCBI taxonomy): domain Eukaryota; kingdom Metazoa; phylum Arthropoda; class Collembola; order Entomobryomorpha; family Paronellidae; genus Callyntrura; species Callyntrura sp. NNG-2020. The sequence goes on from JAHZNE010000569.1 coordinate 352, forward strand.
TAATTAATTATTCCTTTCATTTACTGTCCTTATGAAGGAATTATATTTTTAAAAATGAGAATGTAAATTTATTTTGTGTGGAGAAGGCCCAAGAGCAAAAATTGTAGTATTTTTACGATGAGGGTGGGTGCGTCGAAATAGGGGCATTTCCAAGTCAAATTAAATTGTAATTAAATTGTAATTAATTAAATAGTTAAAAGCATAATCCATTTACCTGTTAAAGATGCTACCGTTTTACTTCGTTATTTTCAAATCCTCATCATTAATTTGTGCTTTTGTGCAAATGCATGCATGATGCTGATTTCTCATGAAGCTGTCACAGCAATTTAATCATGGCTAGAAAAGGCTAGAAAAAAAATGGAAATGTTTTCATGCCCTCCTGCGTCGTTACTCCCACGACTTGGGAAAACTTAAATATGCAAATGGCGTAGTGCTTTGTAGAGGTTAATATTAAATTAGTAGCTTTATTAGGACTCTTCAAGTTTTTAAATTATTTTTTTTAAATTATTTATTAATTGTATGTTTGTCATTGTAGGGATCACACCTCCCTTTATTTCTGAATGAAGTAGGATTAAATATCGGATACAAGTACAAATAATGATGAAACAATGGTTATTTTAAGCCAACCTTTTCCAAATTCTGACCGCCTGATTCCTAGGGCGAACTTCACAACCTGCCGTGTTGAATCTTAATGCTTCATACCATACTGTAGAAGCAGGTCGAACATTTTCCCCGGCGTCCCCATACACAGACCATCCGCTGGCTGGAAGGGAAATGGAGTTGGGATATGAACCACCAGTTTGCTCGGTATGCTGCATATTGGTAATGCGAGGGGCACATTCCGCCTGAATGGAACCCCACCCCCCTGAGGAGCCACCGGACACCCGGAAGAAAAGTCCGGCGTAAGTACCGGAAACGTCCTGCCAGGTAAAGGAAGGCCACAATGTGCGAGGACTGGCTTGGTTGTAATACTCCACGTAAATGGATCCCACCGGGACCACTCTTGTGGTGAGGGTCGCCAATTTGCTGGATACATCTGTAAGTTGGGTTCGGGTCGTCGTCAGTTGACTGCGGGCATCCGCCAGTTGACTAGTTGTTTGCGTGAGTTGAGTTCGGGTTTGGCCCAGTTGGGTGTTAGTTTGGGCAAGTTGGCTGGAGATGGTGCTTACCTGACTATTTGTCTGCCCAAGGCCGGTTGTCGTTTCCGCCAGTTGGGCTCTCGTCTCTGCAAGATGGCGGATGGATTCCTCCAGAGTACTACCAGTCTCATTGAGCTTGGCTTTGGTTCCCTCCAGGTCCACAACGGTTTCCTCCACTCGGTCGTTAGTTTCACCAAGCTCCGCCCTTATTTCCTCCAGGGCGTCACTGGTGTCCCCCCTCGTGTTGTTGAGATTGTGTCGGTTTTCCTCCACTTGACGCCTGGTTTCCCGTAACTCAACTTGAGTGTGGTTCAGACTTCGGATGGTCTCCCCCAGTTCCCCTCTGGTCTCCTCTAGATGGCCCTTAGTTTCTCCAAGTTCCCCTCGAATTGCCTCCAGGTCTTCAATATCAATGGCGACTTGTTTTCGAAGGCGCAAGATTTCCTCCACGGCATCGTTTAACGTCCACGTTAACGGCTTCTGGCACATGACCAAGTTTCGCTTTTTGCACGTCACGTGAGCCCACTTTCCCTTGGTGTTCTCCTGGGATCTCGTTTCCCCCGGCCGCATCTCGATACAAGCATCGTCGTTGGTGATGTTCCTAGGGTAACCGGCCTGCCAGTTGGTATACGTCAATGCAGCCCCGTCCTGCCACAAGAGCTTCGAGGACTGCCCATCGTAACTCCCACCCAGCCAGATGTAGTCAAAAATTTCTTCTGTGAGTTCCACCAAAAACTCCTGCATTTCCCCCTCTTTCACCATTACTAGGGACCCGCGGGCTCCTCCCTCCGCGGAACAAAATTCCTCTGCCTCTGCATACGTTGCCACGTGCTCAAAAGATTTGATACATTGCTCCTCCTTGTAGTTCGTCCAACCGTTGTCACACGTGGGCACTACCATTAAAAATATTAAACGTTACTCCGTATTCATTATTTTACGAGTTGCATAAAAATATATTTTGAGTACCTGCTGTTATTGCAGAGAGAAGAAAGGATGACAGGACAAGGCTGACCAGCTTCCCCATTCTTGCTGAGGTAAAATGTTTTAAGTTTTGATGTTTTCGGGCAAAGTTAAGTTGGATATATGTGCTTAATGAAACCTTGACGTCCGTTTATATACTCTTGACGATGCCCTCCTCAGAGTTTTATTTACCAGGGAATACATTTTAGATTGATCAGACTAACATGTAACTTGTAGACATTTTAAAGGGGGTTTAGGCAAATAATCTGGTATTACGCCAGACAATGTAGGATTTTGTCCGCATATTTGATCATCTTCGGTGGTGATAGAAGAACTTAGGTTTAATAGCTTTACTTGACAGACTAAGACCATTTTTTTCTGATGTTCGCTCTGACGTTTTACCAAAATTAGGTAACTCTTACAGCGTCAATTTGGTTTTAGTACTGTATTGCATAAACCATGGAATCATTGAAAAGCAGTAAATAATACAAAAATTTCATCATTTCATTTTTATACAAGTTGTATATCGTGTTCCATTTTATCAGAATAATAATATTATTTCGTAGAAAAGCGGCTGCAACGGTTTTTATTGCATTATCTTTGTCTGCTACCAAATAGCCTACATTTAAAAAAGTGACAGGCGGGGATTACCTATGTAAGCCAGTGCAACATTATTTTCAAACAAACTGTTATACTTTTGGCGGTTTTGGTGCCTGGATTAAGAGGCATATTTTTTAAATAAGTATGAAATGTTTTCCTTTACTTGGTAATAAGGATTAAAGTCCAAAATACGTCAGCAAAGCTTGCAAAATAAATAAACCAATACTGATAATCGCAAGTGGTTTTATAAGCGAGAGATCACCGCCACGCGCCAAGGTCGAACATGGTGTATATACCAGTAGTATACCAGTCCTTCAATATTCATTCATAAAAAGCATGATTAGCAAGCGATTGAATGTTACGTATAAATATATATGCCTATTGTCTTCCCTGACGTACTTAAAGAAGCATTTAAATACTGCTTACCAGTTGAGACAACTGTATTTATATGGTGTTTATTGCATATTGCATCTAAATTTACGGTGATAAAACATGAATGAAGCAACAATACTGCAATATTCAATAAATATGTTTATGTACGTCACGTTTGCGGCAAATTTGGAGATTGTCAAACACATTTCAACAATATATACATATGCCAAATTTGTAAACAAATAAAAATACTTGATGACATGCTTAATTTATTGGTCTACTATTTCTACAAAGTTTTATGCAATGCGTCATAAGAAATAAAATGGAGACATTTATTGCCTTTTTTAATTTCGGGAACTAAAAGTCGAATGAGGTGTATGCTGCTAAAACAATGAATTAATAACAACTCTTCATAATTGATGGCTTGTAAATGAGAAGCACATTGCCTCACATAATGATGCGGCAGAAACCTGCTGAATGCATTACGCTTCGTATTTTTACTGTGCAAATCACAGCGGTATATAAACTGGGGGAAATTTTCCATTAGGCACACACAATAAGGTCAACATCAAGAAAGCACAACTTCAAATCGCCACAGAAACACTTATCTTTTAATTTAAATTGTTATCACATCTTTTTTTAAAACTACTAGTTTTTTTGTACAACTTTTTAAATACAGTGCCAATGGACAAACGATAAACGGACCAATTACAATGAAGAGGTGTGCATCTAAGTCTTTGCAAACGTACACAGAAGTGAAAGAATTCTGCTCATCGGAATTTATGATCGGAATAAGACGTTAGTGGTTTAATAGTAAAGGACGTAGAAATGCCACAATTTTTTGGTAGATTTCAGTTAAAATATTTTGACTATATTTGTCTGGGAGTAGTTTTGACGTGCAGTCATCGGAACATTTGTGGTCGGATGGGGCTGTATTAATCACTGCACTGGGTATAATACAATTTAAAACAATAAACGTTAGAAAATGGCATGTACATCACAAAATTTTTTATTAAATATTCATTCATTTATTTTTATGACAAAGTATAGACGTATTGCATTTGTATCAGTTATAAGAAATAATTCTAAAAAAGTTAATGCTTTATGTGTGGAAAAAAATACTCGGTCCACATTACTACATTTTAACAGTTTTGTGGTGATCGGTTTAAGAACAACATCAACTTTACTTTAGTAAAATACTGCGCAATAAATGTAACTTTCGTGTTTTGTATTCGTATATTTCCTTTTGGTGTAAGGTTTGCGCGCCTAAAATATAGGTTAGGTTTTAAGATCAACACCCTTAGCCACTCTAATTTAAGTACAATCGTATTTGGTGTTTGATTTATCCAGTCACAAAATTAGAACAAAACATTAACTCATTTCTTGTAATTGCGACAAATATTGTAAATCTACTTAAAGTGTTAGTTTGATCTTGCGCGACCATGTCTATATCTATATTAAAACCATCTCTACAACAGTAGACACGCATTGCTGTCACAAACGAAAAGGCTTTTTGGCATTTAGATAATCTTATCAATGGGAATATTTTCAGCGAAGCAATAAAACATACAATCAGACGTTAATTACTGGTGATAGGTTCACAGCATTTAATGTGGTTAAGCAAACGTATTTTCTATAAGCGCGTAGTCTTTTCAAGAATGTGTTAGTAAACATTAAAATATCACGTAAAATTGCGTTTTGTTTTGGTGGCACATCGGTTAAAATGCATTCAAGCAAATCTACAATAAAACAAAAACGTAACAAAATAAACGGGACTTCGCTTCACTAATATTTAATTAAAAGCGAAGGTGAATTAATGCATCTAAACGTCGCTCTGCAGACCCTAATTCAGCATATGCATTCGTCTCGTAATGCATATCAGCTACTATTGTTTTACAATTTATCAAAACAAAAGTGAAACTATTCCAAGGTCATTGAAAGGCTTTTGTCAGATATTTAGCAAAATTAAAAGACACGGTTGCATGTGATAGTAAATACAATATATGAACTTCCACAATCTCTGGAAGTCATACAAGTCGATCATTTAAGTGTTACCATTGTGTAAGTATTTCTGAAACCGGCGAGCCAAATTTCGACCATCGTGTAATTGTTTTAAAAATTAAGGCACTTGTAGAGAATGGTTAACGAGTTCTAGCTCGAAAAATTTTAGGTTCAAAAATAGCATCAGTCCGGCGGTATGGACCGTCCAACCCTTGAACGTAAATACACGCTGGTACTCTCATACGAGCATCTGGAGACATGAAACTAGGCACAAAAAATCAGGCAAAAAATTAGGAAAAAAGGGTTGTTTTTGGATTATTTGAAATTCCATCAACCGGAGTTATTTTTGAATCAAAAAATTTTCGAGCTAGAACTCGTTAACCATTCCCTACAAGTGCCTTAATTTTGAAAACAATTACACGATGGTCGAAATTTGGCTCTCCGGTTTCAGAAATAGTTACTCCATTGTATATCAGAATTAGCTATTTACCAAAGTTAAGTATTTGGCCTGTATTACTATTGATTGTAGCGAAAGGGTTCTTATCTCGACCTCTGCTTCATCACCTAAAATTACCGTAACAATGGCCTTATCTCCCAATCCAGTCATGCGTTTTGGAAGAGAAGGGCTTGTTAATAAAATTATTTCAGCTTAAAATGGGGACGTCCATATGTCTTTCATTGTCGGAGACAACAATAAGAGCAGTTACAGTTCTGTAGTTGATATGATAAACCTACGTAAATTTATACTTAAAAATATAAAATGTACTGCCGGACAATATTCCGTACGGGATATGAAACTCCAGGCTCCTTTATTACGGGCAGTTCACCGTCAGACCTTAATTCCTTATGGGCTTTTAACCTTCTGGGCTTATATTTTCATGGGCTTTTCACCGTTCGGTCTTTTTGATCCGCCGGGCTATCTTCCTCCCGGTCAATTCACCGGTAACGGCCCAGCAGCATACCCGTAATGCTGCTGGGTATCCCAACTTAAGCTAGGGAGCAACTGCGAATAGGTTTGGGTACCAACCACCTTTGCTTAGACTTATTAATTAAATAGGAAGTACCAATTAAAGGAGTGTGGTTGCACCAATTAGTTCTCCAATCATTGTAGTATCTTCGGAAATATCAGCTTATTGAGATAAATAGTCATCGATTTCCGTGTACCGACCAAATAGTCCATGCATATACGGATCTTTGTTGTAACAAGTGTACACGCAATTTTGTTAGTTGGTATGCCGGTAGGACAAACGTAACTGTTTAATAGACCAGCAAAATGATCAAAATTCATTCACGTTAAGCACCACTAACTTTTGTTATATCCCTTTCTTGATTTTCCGTTAAAGAATCTCCCTAATCGAGACATGCCGTGTTAGAAACCATTTCGGCTGCCATTATCCATTTCGTTGTTAGCCCATCACCATATTCCGGGAGAGAAAACGTCAATATTCAGTTGTCTCTGCAGAACTCTTTGACAATGTCCTTGTGAGGTTACCAATATTACCCTTCTGTTTTGGCAATATTAAATACACACTACCGTAATGGAACAGCAAAACTACTTAGATTTTTTGTAATTTTATTGTTAGAAAGCTATAACATATTGTGGAGGACATGCAATGTATTGATTTGTTATTTAAATTTAATATTTATAAAAGTCAATAAGCGGGGAACATGCTTGATTTATAGTTGAAAAAACTTAAATGATAAACATACTGCTGTGTACCACATTTTGCGCGGGGATTATGGACTTTTAAAATTGAATGTGAGTAATGCAATGATTCTAGTTTTGATGTGACAACAATAATTTGCGGTAAACCTCGGTTGGTATATATGTTCCTTCCTGTTCTCGATCTATTCAGTCACTTTTCAAAACTGACAACGAAAACCGTTATGACAATAGTAAAACTCTGTGGAGCAATAATACACTTTAGGAGAGGGATACAATATGTAATATTCTTAAACATCAACGTAAGCTTACCATGACTCGAACAATATATTTGATACTAACTTGAGCCAAAAATCCGCAATTACATTTGTACATTCCCTTGGAGGAGATTCCCACCGGATAATCGTTCAATTCAACCAAGACCCGTTTCAGTTCTAACCTGCTGCTCCGTGACATACGAAGTGTTCTCCAGTTTTTCTTTGAGATTAACCACTCCTTGAAATTGGCTATCTAAAAATGATATTGCCTAGATAAGTACCCAAATTTCTTAAAATTTCATATATGTTTTCATAAACTGTTACTTTAGTGAAGGTGCCTGCCGAAACAACAAAGGTAACTGTCTGATAGATCACTGACAAGATCAAAATTAACCTCCACGCCAGATCCGAAGCAAAATTTCCCTTTCCAGCGGTATCGAACAAGAAAATGGCTCGCAAAGCTACATTTAAAATCCAAAGCAAATGGAGTTTAGCCCATGTTTTATTTAGCCCGTCCGAAAACAACTTCACCTGCTCGAAAATTTTAAAAATAATGGTCACATCGGTTGTACTGAGCGCAGAACATGTTATGTCGAAATTTTTAGCCGCCAGCCACATCGTTATGGGATAGGGACCTAAATGGAAAAATTCTGAGGCACCGTACACCACTAGGAAAGCGCCCCGCAACCAGGTCGAAAGTATTCCATAGAGAATGTCCGTAGCGGTATAGGCCCCTTCGAGGGCAGCTATCCCTGCCGAGTCCCACGAGAAGAAGCGACGTCTGGCAATTATAATTTTGTGGCGAAATGCATCCTCCGGGGACTGGAAGGAGGAGGCGTGGTCATGTCCGAATATAATTAGACCGAGAAACAAAGCCGCGTTTCCAATGTACCGGAAGGTAAGATAACGTTGGGCATACCTTGATGCTCGCTGAATATCAAAACTATGCTTGTCATTATTATCGGAAACTGTCGCAGACATTACGTGTGTTTTGGAGGCTTGATTGAGGGTAGACAAAATGTCTTTTGAACGTCGGAAGAGAATCCACAAGAAGAGGCTTCATCGGAAGAACTCCAGGTAGTTGTATCCAAATTTGAAATATAATTTTGCCGAACGTGTTGAAGACTTACTGAATTTTATGGTGACGTCAAGAAGGGCTAGACAACCCCATATCAAAGAGGGCACCCAGATTAACGCCAAGCAGAGACCCTAAAATATTTTAATTGAAATGCCAAGTTAATGTGAACTTAATGTGAATTCAATTTGAAGGTGCTTACGAAATGAAATTTGGATTTGGTCAAACTCCAGCATCTATTGGTCTCGTCGAATTGAATTCGAAAAGGGACAACACCGCAGTAATAATATATTTTGAAAAAGTTTCTTAAGACGTTTTCCACTGGGGAATTCCCTTCCGTGGCCCATTGGTCTGAGAGAGAAGCCACGGGGGTGTCCTTGAATTGGGGTTTATCACTTTCCATCTGTTTTAGAATGCTACTACTAGGACAAAAGATGAAGTGACTCATCTCTGCCGTTTCTGCATTTTTATGTAGATATGTCGACATTCAGCGATTAGGAGATTGTATATCTCTTGATGCAAGGGTAAGCCGTAAAGTGAAAAACCGGTGTTTACCGTTACTGATTGTGTATGTCCCTTATCTCAATTTTCACTGGGGAGATGTACCTCGGGGAACTACACTACAGGGTGCTTCTACATCTACATGCATCAACATTCGTGACGAATACGAGTACCTTTATCATGGCAATTAAACCTTTATTTGTCCCACTAATGGATGTGATTAATCGAATTTTGTCGTGACAAGTAATGTTTCCTATCGTGTTGTCCTTTGTTGGTATGTACACTGTTATTAAGCTAATGCTACTTTCTCTGCTAACACATTTACGACCTTGAAGTTTTCCAATCTTGCCTCTGCAATATCGAAACATGAAACTTAGTTTTGCAAACTACAACTAGGTAGTTGAAACAAGTATTGGAAACAACTACACTTTTCTTACAGTTTTAAATTAAGTGGAGTTTATTTTCAAATTAGTCCAGTTCCTGCATATCTAAACCTGATTGAACTGTTAGATGACTTGCTAATTTTTAGTGTCCGTGTCTGCAAAATCAAAAAAATCACTGGTAAGTTTATAACATCGGATGTAGATGACGGTAAGTCATTGAGAATTCTTCTACTGCATTCTTCTATTTTTGTGAGTTCAACGTACATTTCGATGTCAAATGAACGCTGTCCGAAACATCTATATGATACTGCAATTTTGCATATTATTAAACATAATGCAGCATATATATTCCACTATAAAAATCTCCAGGATTTGAAATAATATTAGAAAGCAAGGGAAAGGTAAAAGTTAAAATCTAAAGTTGTTATTAGAAAGACCCTTATAGTTTAGCACATAAACATACTCTTGTTCGGGCCTTGTTGAACCTCTACAAATAACAGCGATCATTATGTGAATTATATACAACTTTATGTGGACTTGAATAAACTAATGCAACATTATTCTGCAAAAGACAAATCTGAACTGACAAGAATCGCAGTCAAGGACACGGTAGTTATCGCCATGCAAAACCATATGAATACAGATAATAACCAATTTAACTCATAGATAAGCATTTCAGCAATATTTGGATCAGCCATGCTAAAATACAGTATCGAAGTTTTAATAAGATTAATCCACTCATGTAAACAGCGCGAGGTGACTGGTACACAGAACTGGCAGATGACAACAAAGAAAGTATATATGTATAAAGCTGCTAACCTTGCTGTTTTGTTAAAGCAAACTTTCCGCATGCAAGCAAGATAGGCATCCAAAAGGAAGTAACCCGTATTATTGGTCTAATTTACTACGATTTTGCAATTTTCCTTTTAAGACTGCTTTTACTGATATATAGTTTTCAATGAATATCATATTGAAGTTGAGGTCATAATACAAATTTTCGACAAGTAATTTCGATATCATTCGCGACTTTGTGAACCTATTAAGTTAACCCGTCGACACCATCACGACAGGAAAGAAAGTACAAAAATTACTGATTAATGTCAATTAAGATAAACATATCATGTAACAACTGCAATCTTCAAACCATTTAATATTACAATTTTCAATTAAGGGTCCTATCTGATACAAATCCATCATCAACCAGGAAAATTTTAATTTTTTGTCATGTCAATTAAATAGGCAGAACGGCAGAGAATCAGAATATCTAACAGGAAAATAGCAACGATTTTGCAATTTATACATTGTAAATTATTAATTAATTTTATCAAGTAGTTGTTATTATTCCATCCAATTATGGATCCTCGATGTAAATCAAACTCCAACAAATATTTCTTGGTAGTATATAAGTCGTGGGAACACCTGCAATAAATATCACTCTCTGAAGGCAATCCTACTAAGAAATCCGTTTTGCTAATCAAAATAATTATCGGGGAGAAATGAGACTACAATGTAACATAGTCTTTTCAGCGTTCTTGCTTTCAGCTGTAAATGGAGGTAAGCAACGTTTATACTAAATTTCAGTACTTTTAATTATTTTTATGTTTATTTTATTCATATATTTTTGTAGCACCATCGTGCGACGATGGATGGATGAAATACAACGATGAGGTATGTATCAAAGCATTTGAGGATTTAGTAACGTACGCAGAGGCCACAGAGTTATGCGCATCCCAGGGGGATTCCCAAGGATCTCTGGTCATGGTCAAGATAGAAGAAATGCAGAAGTTCTTGGCTGAATTCACGGAAGAGATTTCTGACTACATTTGGTTGGGCGGTAGTTATGATGTTGAAGCATCGGCATTCCTATGGCAAGATGGTACTAATTTAACATATACGAACTGGCAGGTAGGATATCCAAGAAATATTAGCAACGGCGATGCCTGCATTGAGATGAGACCCGGCGAAATAAAATCTATAATCAACTGGAAGGGGAAATGGGCTCATGCTACGTGCAAAAAGCGAAATTTGGTAATATGTCAGAAGCCGTCAACATGGACAATAAATGATGCGGTGGCCGAAATCACACGAATCAGGAGAAAACTAGAGGAGACCAGCGAACATCTTAATACCGTTGCCGCAACTGTGGTGCCCGTTGGATCCACTTACATCGAGTATTACAACCAGCCTAGTCCTCAATACCTTTGGCCTACTTTTACATGGCAGGACGTATCAAGTAGTTACGCCGGACTCTTTTTCCGGGTGTCTGGTGGCGCTTCGGCGGCTTGGGGATCTACTCAGGCAGAATGCGCTCCTCGAATTACAGAAATGGCACATGCCGAGCGGACAAGCGGTCAATACGTAAACCCACTTACTATTCCTGCCAATGGGTGGTCAGACTATGGAGATGCCGGGACGAATTACAGAAATGGCACATGCCGAGCGGACAAGCGGTCAATACGTAAACCCACTTACTATTCCTGCCAATGGGTGGTCAGACTATAGAGATGCCGGGGAAAGTTATGCCTGGGCTGGCACAAGATTTTTCGAAGCTTTGAAATTTCATACAACCGGTTGTGAAGTACGCCCAAGAAACCAGGCCGTCAGAATTTGGAAGCGAACACGTTAGAATTTAAATTGCATAGTTATATATTTTAACGATTTTAGGTAGTCACTTGTATATTTTTGTGATGAAGTAGGACAACGAAAATAAATGAGACTTTTATGAAAAAAACAGAATAAGCCTTATCAAGGAATCTATGTTAATTTATCAAAACGGCGGATACCTATATTATTTCATATTAATGTCGATTTCATACATGATCATACATTACATACATGTCTGTCTATTTCTGAACCAAGTCTCACCCACAAAGTACAAAGTAAACGGTGTGATGAATGCACTTTCACATTTTCAAAATCGTGTGAATATAATGTATAAGGGGGCCTATCGTAAATTTAAAATCAATTATGTCACCCTGGTTGCTTACTTAAGTTACGGCGTCAAACTTTACAGAACAGGGACGCAAAAGATTTCATAAAGTGTGCCATTATCGTCGTTATTTCAGTTTCGGGGTTGTATTGCATCAAAAAACTTGATGAATCAGAATAATTTGTACAAGTCACGGGACAACTAGATGATGTTAGACAATTGTATTTTGTATTGTATTTTTTCTTGCGTCTGACATAACTTAATAAACCGTATATCATGGTGTTAAGCATAACGAAATGAGAACATGCAATATTTGTTTTCATTTTTGCCATGCATTTTCAAGAAACAGGTCAAAGTAATGCATCTTGTACATTGTACCCAGTTCTCTTCCAAATTCTGATGATTTTTGACAATAATCTTAACAATAATCTATGTAGAAACGTAGCCCTTCAAAATATCCCGTTTGACCGCCAAGTGCAGGAGTAGCATAATATCCGGTTATATCGTAGGAAGACCATTCCTTCAATGTAATAGTAAGTGGGTTTTTATCTCGCCAGATGATAGCCCTGACACGAGCCCACTTTTTCTACCCCAACGACGTTCCTTCTTGCATGTAGGACGCATACCACAGAAGCCAATCATAGGGTTTCATGAAAAAACACGTGATACACACGTTACAGATCACTCATAATATGTATACATTATACAGACAAAATGTATTGGTGTTTCCGCAATAACCGCAAAAACAAATAAATGTATTTTTATTTAATCGAGCGACTATATTAGAAACAAGTCACATTTTCAAATTTCGACGGCTAATTTGGAAATATCGTAGAATGTTTGTTTTGTCATGTATTGTCCCATTAATGTTTTTGAAACAAAATCTCCGAAAGACGAAATGTTTTGCAGTTAAGATTATGGACATACTTAATTTTAGGATAAATTTTATTAATAATTATTATTATTAATGTTTTAATATAATTATATTATTTCAAATATGTAGGGAATTGCATATTCATATTTTTGACCAATTCACTGTTGTCTCTATGTGCTAGCCACGAGCGAACGGAGATTCCTCATTGGTACTTAGGAAGAATGAACCAGTGGCACTGCAATATTTAAACATACAATGTTACCATAATATTTGCCAAGGTGCACTATATTAATTCTACATATTTGTCTTGCTTTGCCTGATTGGGGTGAAGTAACCCATGAGAACCTGTTCATTATCTTGACAGTTTCCAGCCTGAAAGTCTTCCCAAGTTGGGCATTTCCACCCGGCAAATCCCACATTCGTTCGAACGGACTCTGTAAAGTATGCCATGGAGCGGAGATGGGAACAATTATCTGTGAATAACCAGAGCACAGGCTACCAACAACCGAAATTACATTCAGGAAACAGCTAGTATGACGCATACCATCTTCACAGCCAGCTTGTGCTTGACCGCCGTTGGGGTAAAAGTCCACAGTTCCCGCGGGCTCCAAAATCCCAAATTTCCCTCCATTCGTGTGAATGACATCCACAAACAAGGCGTCAGAAGCATCTATTCGATCGTTTAAATCAGCGGTCGCAAAATATGGTGATGCAGGATCCAGCGCTATAATAAGGTAGTGCCAAATGTGAGAAATTTTATTTTCAATTTTTGCCAAATTTGGTAGTTGGTCATTGGCATACCTGTAATCCTTGCTAATTTTTCCGATACCCGACTCCCAACTTGCCCCGCAACTTGTCCTCCAAGGGAACCACCAATTAAATGGATATCCTCTCTTCTTACCGCTTCCTCCTTCACCAGAAAATCTATCATATTGGCCGTTAATCTGCTCGTAATTTGAGCGTTCTTCACGGCAGCCATGTAATCCCCTTGTACCAGGGTGGACCAGTCCACCAAGATATAATTCTGATGGGCTTCCAACAGCAGAAGTTCTGCAATTATAAAAATTAATCGCACTTACGACTAGAGAATGAAAATACTTACGAAGTTATACTACAATATGGTGTTCACCTTGCAAAGAAAGCCAAGGAAATTTGCCTGTGGTACTGCTATTGAAGCCATGGATCAAGATTTTTAGTGGCCCTTGACGTATAAAATGAGAAGTCTCTAGACTGGATATCATCCACAAAAAGTTCATCCGGAGCTTCCGGATTGTCTCTAGGATATCAATCAATATTCGTTATATTAAAAGTTTTTATATAACCCTAACCCTATATATAAGTTTTTTAGCCTCCTTTTTTCCTTGTTATGACTTTTCTCCCAAATATGGACTTTGCCAATTCATTCATTAACCTTGATGTATTGATACAAATGTCTGCAATAAAGAGCAATAATAATAATAATAATAATAATATTAGGCATTGCTATCGGAACTGAGGGGGGGGGAGGCGAAACAAACTCCCCAAACTTAGGTCTTTTTAAATTAGAAGGATGGGGAGGGGGAGCGACTTCAATTAATTGCAAGATAGTTGTATCCCCCTTAGCCCCCTGTTCCGCTAACCCCCTATTAATAAGGCACCATAAATGACTAATCTTACCGGGTATAGAGAAGGAAACGAATGTCATTCTCGCTGCCCCTTCGTTCAATTCGGTAGGTTTCTGCGGCGATTATGATGATGGTAACGAGAACCGTTAGACAAATTGTCATGAAGATTAGGATTTCTCGTGACATATTTATTGCAGGATCGGGGGGACCACACTCTGAAAGAATGATTACTGGAGATTCAAGAAATACTAAACTAAAATATGTAGTTAAAGTGGGATTATATAAAACGCCGTGATCTACACTTTTATTAAGTAAAGCGACGTCGAATAACATTGAGGGAGCTTCTGCAATCGTTGTGGTTTAAAAAGGATGAAGGTCCAACAGGAAACGACGTGATGGACGAAATTCGTTCGTTAATTAGATAGATGCAGGCTTCTCTACAGCATTTAGTCGCTGGCACCATACCAGTAATTGTCATAAATGTGGTTATTGTGGCTATCAGTTTACCCCTGATTATGTCAAACTCTATTGCCATTCCTCTCGCAAAAGCTGTTCGTAGGTAAACCATTGTCATCCGTAAAAATCATCAACGCTAAAACAACAGGAGATTATTTATTAAAAAATCAAAATGTACGATATGGTAATCGCACATTTCAGGGTACTTGCATTCTGACCTCAAATGTGGTTTCCGGATATATTCATAATAGGATGTCAATAATTTAATTACAGATTTATTGTCTTAAAAGTTTTTTTTGTTAAATCTCACTGTCTCATAAACTGTGTGTCAAAGCACTTAATGAAACGGAAAATGCTGGTCATAAGAACAGTGCAGCCTGCGAACATTTACACCGACATGAAATACCACTTCCGAAAAGAAAATTAAGAAGGTTTAGGCGTTAGAGCTGAAGTGTTAATGAGTTTAAAAAACAGGTTCCTACTCACTGCTACTGTAGATGCAACTGTTGACGTGTGAAAACATGCCATTTTAGCACGCGGTTAATAGCAAGTATGAAAAATCAACCATTACTGAAATGATAAGGAGTGCAATTAATATTTTAGAAGTCATTCAAATTTTACACCTTTAATTCCATATACAAATGGTTTGGAAATTTTGTAGGGGTGCAGTTGGATGACTCCTATTACGAGATTCTCAAATGAAAAGAATTTTTTAAATATATTTTTATGGGTTGGTCTGTATCGATGCTTTTTGTGCACAATAATTTTATATAACGCAGATGTATACGATTTATTTCTGCTGCCAATCTTGTCGTCACAGCTATACGGATCATAGGAGTACATTACAACTCTAGAAAAGGAACAAATTTTTCATTTCCCTTAATTGTTGCAGTTATCGGGAGGAATGTATTCCGGAACTTGTTCTGGATAGGCCACAGGCCCTAGATGAGCATTATTGCCAGAGTAGCAAATACCAATTTGCTCGCCGTAGCGTTTCACCTGCTGAAAGCGCTCCCGAAATACCGCCGTCCAGTTAACCTTGAAGCTTACCGATTCCAGATAATCGCCAGCGAGGTGGAGTGGCTCGAGGATCTCGTATTCCAGCTCTCCCGCGATTTCTGAAGTTTTTCTGTAAAAAAGACAACAACGAAATTTATAAGACGGAGCCCCTTCGTATCCCATTTTCGGTAAAATGCTCACTCTTGGTATTTTGTAATTCCCAGCAGACCCATATGCCCCTCCAAGTCTTGATAGGACCCACAAAATGTCAAGTCCTCTCTAGGGTAGTAGTACAGAATAGCTTCACACATTTCCTCCCGGGTTCCCAATCCCCCAACCACCGCCCTACCTCCTTCCGCCCCCATGGTATTCATGGTACACTCCACGGTCAGCTGATCCCCGCGTTCCAGCTTCCTGAAAGTGGACAACGGTTTATTCTGTTGGAAGTCACGCCCTTCCACCCTCCGCCCCCATGGTATTCATGGTACACTCCACGGTCAGCTGATCCCCGCGTTCCAGCTTCCTGAAAGTGGACAACGGTTTATTCTGTTGGAAATCAAAATCGTAGTACTCATCCACATCCACCCACGGGAGCTCTTGGTCCCCTCGAAAATGTCGTAGCTTCAGCTTCCTTCCTGATAAATGGGCGTGGAACAGGTTGTTAAAGATGGTGACCCCCTCCTCCGGTAGGTACTTTTCCGTGCAGGCCCCACTGCAATGCCCCGCTACAAGGTACTCCTCAGTTTGAGGGGGGATGGTCAGCTGGGGTAAGACCTCTTGGTTAATCCGTAAAAATCCCACTTCAATTTCCCGTAACTGGTTGGTATAATAAATCCTGGCTCCGGTTCGAAACTTGACGCCCTCCAGTTCCCTGGGGTTATCGTAATGCAAGTCCAAAGCGTAGTACTCCCGGCGTCCTAGACGGTCTGGCACGGGAAGTCCCATCTCCGCCGGGAACACCAACCGCTTGCCCCCTTTACTCCAAACATAAGTGGGAAGACGAAAGCAATTCTGGAGGAAGGGGAAGCTGGCGTTTTTGGGACCATGGCAGTAGTCTCCAGGGTGGCCCACCCAAGGACCAAAAANAGTCCCATCTCCTCCGGGAACACCAACCGCTTCCCCCCTTTACTCCAAACATAAATGGGCAGACGCATGCAATTCTGGAGAAAAGGGAAACTGGCGTTTTTCGGACCATGACAGTAGTCTCCGGGATGGTTCACCCAAGAACCGAAAAAATCATCGGGATCTTCCTCCGCGGGAGCGGTACATCGCCACAGGATAAAATGATGGGAATGCTGGAGAGCGGGGGCATTCTCCAAAACGGGCTCAAACTACAGGAAGACGGTTAGCCATTATCGGGTGCCACCTTATCAATTTTACTGTATTTAAGTATGATGTGATAACCATACCGCAACAATGTGGTGCGTCTCTGTGAAAAGAGGTGCTTGGTGAATGGTGCACCAATATGCGGTGTGTTCGGAAGGCATCACCATGTCCACCGTCAGATCTATCTTGTCATACAGCGACGGATCAAAGTCATCCTCGTTGGGCAAATAAAAGTTGATGGATTTCGTGCCTCGGTTATCAGCCCCATGATAACGAATGTCATCTGTCGCTCCGAGCGACCAAATCACACGCATCGTTCCATCCTACGTGTGTTCAACAAAATTGTGTTCATTTGCAAACTATTTTTATGATAATTTAAGATATTGTGTGCATACCGTAATTTCAAGGTCATCGCTGTCGCAAGTGTTGAGTAGTCGATGAAAGTGTAGAGTTGTGTGGTTATCTCGCTCCTCTGCCCCGGCGACCACCCAATTAGCCACGGCATCTTCCTCAGGCTCTCTATTACCCACACCATGACGATCCTTCAACAGCCACAATATAATTTTCACTTTTCGAACAATCCCTGCATTTTCGAACTGATAAGTATGTCACTTACGGAACTGTACACGCTGCCGTTTGGGTGGACCCCAGCAATGAGGATATCTGCCCCAGTCATTCCTCCATTGGGCGACAGGCCAAACCCCACAAATCCTGTGGTTTCCGCAGTGACTTGGAAATAAATCGTTTTCTCGGTGTCGTTTACCCTCCAACTCAACCAGTATCGCTGGGCGGTATCCAAGTAGTCACTCCCAGAATGGAGGGAGGACCCCAACACCCTTTCCCCTAACACGCCGTCACTCGTCAGGCCCAGCAGGAGTGACCCCGATAAAAGGAGGAGTTTCAGAAATATCATTTTCGCTTAAAAATGAGTTTTCCCAAATAATTTATTTAATTTAAAAGGAGCTCTCCGCAGTAATGATGAAGTCCACTAATGAAATAATAAATGGTCTTTTGATTAAGGACATGTCATGCTAAAATCTGAATAAATTACAAATCAGGCCCTGTTATCTCCTAATCTCTGACATTTCGTTTCCATTTTTCGCAGATTATAAAGATCAATCATGTTTCATGCTCAGTAGGAATTGTTTTTCATGCAACAGGCCTGGTAGCAATTTAATCTCATGCAGGCCTATCAACCTGCTAACTGCCAACATTTAAAATCGTTAGTTACAAGTATGCTAGACAGTTTGAACAATCAGAGTGTTGTCTTTATTAGAATCATTCTCAGGCGCGTAACCAAAACCATCCGAGTTAGCCGAGTGACTACACAAAACTACTGACAATATACTTGCTAATATTTAATTCAAAAACTTCCATATTCTTCGGCAGATAAAACTTGAAATGACCTTCGTCAAATGTGCCGAACGTGGGCAAATGGAAATCCCCGCCACAAGATTTTCTTGCTACTTTTGAACACCCCGGGCATTTGCATTGATTATTCATTACGTCTGCCTCGGCTTTCACCACCAGACTAAAAGTGAAGTACTCCAATTTTGGCAGGGTCTCATTCAGTCGAATAACCTTGCATTCTTCCTTCTCATCTTTGGAACTGGATATGGTAATGGAATCGACAATGAGATGGGTCAACGTCCCGGAAAACGTCTCCAACCAGTCAAATAAATCTTCCATGCGATTCGACCTTTCTTGGCAGTGCAGGTGAAGTTTGGTGAGTGGCCACTTTTTCATCCAACATAAATCCTCCCCGTTCTGTAAGTTCCAAAGGCACTTATCGTCAACTAGATAAACAGCCATATCTTTTAAATGTGGAGGATGAGCTGAAGTCTGAAGCATGTTAAGATCGCGGTGATAGGTATCCGTATCCGTACCCCAACCGTTGTCGTCCCAACCTACTCTAAGGCATAGGCTGAACCGTTCCACTTGTGGGTTTGCCTGCAGGAGTGATTTTATCACGCTACCCGCCACTGAATCGCATTGAACCACTTTAAGATGAGGTAAACAAGGAAACGTCAAAAGTTCTCCATCTCCAGGGTCGTCTTCCACAGAGACATCACCAAGAAGAGCCAATGTTTTCAGATTCGGCGTCAGATTAAGGCATTTCACCACAATGTCACTCCAAGAATCAAAGTCCAGGATTTTCCACATGCGGGAAGGAGAAGGGTGGAGCACGAGATGCGAAATGCTTGGCCCAATTTTGGTGAGTAGCTGACACCAAAAGCTGAAGTCTTCATTTCCCTCTACTAGTGTCGGGACTAGGGTGTTGGTCAACATCAGAAATCCATTTGGATTTGACTGGTAGTTATCAATGGACCAAATTTGTTCCTTATTTGGTGTCGACCTTATCGGGCGTCCGCCGTTTCCTGTAAAGGCCATCGCATTCCGGAAATGGGTTCTCCACTGTTCGGGAGCATGTACTCTGCACTTGTTAATGTTATCCATATTCCATTCGTTCTCTTCAAAACAGCTGTCATGCGAAAGGAAGGCATCCACTGCATTTTTCCAGGTTTTACAAACCAAGCGACAGTTGAGGATGTCCTTTGCTTCCATTCCAAAAAACGGTAGTGTTCCAACATTGCCTTTACCATTACCCGAGTATCTGCACCAACTGCTGTGTCGATTGACGCCGTAGTGGCGATTCCAGTGATCCTTCATTACTTGCAGCGCTCCTGGAAGGAGGGCGGATACCTTGCTTATCTTCAATAAATCGTGAAACTCGGCTGAAGCGTGGTAACCTTTGAGCCAGTCAGGGATATTGCCGACGCTTCTCAATTTGTTGACCCTTCCCTGAAAACATGGCACAGATTCAAGTTTTTTCAACCATACAAATATAAGGAAAGGACCTAACACCACCACTGACAAGATTTTACAAGGTCTTACCTGATTACTGTACAGTGGTGGATCAGCTGATGCAACGTCATTCATCGTATCCGTCCTTTGACGTTTTCTCACTGGGCACTCTTTGTCAGCAATTCCATTTTTCTCAGCCAGGAGCGACTTGACCTCAGCCAACTCCGCCCTGGTCAACTCTAACTCTTTCTGAAGAATGCTCACCTTCAAGCGCCAGACACACTGATTTGACGTTTTCTCACTGGGCACTCTTTGTCAGCAATTCCATTTTTCTCAGCCAGGAGCGACTTGACCTCAGCCAACTCCGCCCGGGTCAACTCTAACTCTTTCTGAAGAATGTTCACCTTCAAGCGCCAGACACACTGGGGATCCCCACAATCCGTTTCCTCGAGCGTTGTTGTTTCTGAATCGCTTGCCAGCCCGCGTTGGTCATCAACTTCTTCCTGGTTGTCGTTAGTTTCCAGCAATTCTTCTTTAATCTCGATCTCATGTAGCAATTCTGAAGAATGCTCACCTTCAAGCGCCAGACACACTGCGGATCCCCACAATCCGTTTCCTCGAGCGTGGTTGTTCCTGAATCGCTTGGCAGCCCGCGTTGGTCATCAACTTCTTCCTGGTTGTCGTCAGTTTCCACCAATTCCTCTTTCATCTCGATCTCATGTTGCAAACTGTCTGCGATCCTGCGTGTCCCAATAGATTCCCCTGAGCTGACATCATTGTCAGTTTCCAATTTGATATTGTCTTCTCCCTCCATCTTCACTCCGACCTGATCTCCATCTTCATACATTTCAATTGCATTGGAGTCCGCTTCCGCTTCCATCTCATTTCCGCTTAAATCCACATCAGCTGGAGGGGCACCCAGGATACCGGTGGTATTCTTCGGCTTGACTGGTGGCTGTTGTTCTGAAAGTCGAATGCTGCTTCGACTACCACTACTCCTTCGTATCTGTAACAAAAATTAACATCAAATGTCAAGCCAAATAGTCTCTCTGGCAACCAATTTAATCCCATATTTTTCTTACCACCGGTCTCTTCCCCGTTTTCTTGTACATTTTTAGTTCAAAGTGTTGGTGGAAGGATTGGAACCAACCGTTAAATCCGTTGATAAAAGCAAAACAAAAACTGGAAAAGTAAATCTTTCTTTTAATTTCGTTGAGGGAGAAAATGTAACTACATTCGACTTGGTAGAAAAATTACGTAACCGATTTTAACTATTAATATTTTCAGTACAGTTTGCTACTGTCAACACTCATCCTCCTCCTCACTCTTCACCAGTACAGTGACAGTGACTCTGGCTTGTCCTCACTCGTACGCTTTGTGTAGAATGAACGAAGGCGTGGTAGATGGTTGCTCGCTACAGCATGGTTCTTTTAGTTTCCGTCGTACCGTGCTTGCCTTGATTGGGGCACATTGTCACAAATAGTCATTTCAGAATCATCCACTCGTATTAGATTGATGTAAATAGAAAAACAACTATTCAGGAAAGATAGGCAAAAACGACTCTGCAACTATTAACTAATCAGTAAACCGTCGAATTAAAGGTACCTAAAACATCCAAAATTGGTAGGTTTTTATGCCCTTAAAATCATTGAAAAAAGGTGTTAAAAAGGGTTCTTATCGTCAAAATAGGTGGCTAAAAAGGTCCTTATACTCAAAATAGGTAGCTAAAATTGTTCCTAAACATACAAATTGTTGT
>JAHZNE010000570.1:0-13239 GCA_027744055.1 Callyntrura sp. NNG-2020
TAATGCAGTAAAATTTTCGAGAGTTTCAACGAGATTCGAGACTCTCGAAAATATCTCGGACGAGAATTTTCTCGAGAATCTCGTCGGGACTTTTCCCGTTTGCAAAGACTAAACACAACATAAACCGTTTTAAGCGCCGTAGAGAAGATACACTGTAGTTTATTACAACGGTCAACGGTGGACATCTAGAGGACACCTTTTTCAACTAATCGCTTTCAAACTTATAAAACGGTATACTGGTACAAGGTACAGTCAAGTACATGTGTATCAAATTTCAGCTCAATTGGGCGTGTTTTACATTTATATTATGTTCATACAAAACACTAAAACAGTTATCTTACATTTGCCTGCACATAATTCCTGTTGAAGAAAAAGGAATCTGGGAGCAATAACAAAGAATAGTTATAAAACTACTTAGGTCCGGAGTTGGGGGGTTAACTTGGAGAAGGATTTGATGAATGACTGGATCATCATCAAGCTAAGATGTGCTTTGTGTGTACTTCACAGTTTTACTTAAAAGCGTTTTTAATTTAACCATAGCAATTGTAGTTATCATACATAGTCATATAAAAAAAGACATACCGTTACCGTGAACAGCACTAGGTGACTAACTAAAACCACAGTATTTTTACAAGCTTACAACTAGTCACATTCACAACTACTATCGATCCTAAAATTATTGTCAAAGCTATCAAGCTATCCGTCCTGACTCCTAAAAGCCCAACTGGACTGCTTTATCCCTTATCCACTACCCTGCAACACCACAGAACACGAATATAGCTAATAATCCTAAACTAAAACTTATCCACAAACTTCAAACTTCAATGTTGTAGAGACGTTAGAGAAAGAACATGATGTTGTATCTATTAATGAATGCTGGGTCTTGGGGGTCATTCAGAGAGTAAGACACTTTTTGTACCCTTTCTCCAGGTGACACTTCGGAATATGGAATATAAAACTGTTAGAGTTAATACATGTGTCGTCACGCTATTCGATAACCATCGTCTTTTTCTTGGCGTGACGTAGTATTCAAAGGACTCTTTATTGAGATGAGACACCGAACCGGAACAACGACCTATTTTGCTATCGAATTTTTATTCGTGATCCTGCGGCATGCGGTCTTGGTGGCTCGTCTCGTCAGACTCGTCAGGAGAAAACCAAGGTCACTATATTGTTAGCGACTTTAGCTCTTTACAATACTTTACTTCTTAGTTCATCCCTCAACCTCATAGTTATCGTATCGTACATCGTACTACTCAAAAAATTAAAATAAATTAGTAGTTAGCAGTCTTCCTTTTTTCAAGTTGTTTGTTAAACTGTCATGTTGTATTAATAATTAATTTTATTTTCATTTCATTTCTTTCTTTCATTTCTGATCATTCTTATAGTAAATTTATACTTATCACTTGTAGTAATTAATTGTATGTTGTATCGTTGTATGTTAACGTAAGTGTTCGAAATGTCGTCATCCTGTGACCAAAGCAAGAGTACCATCGACCTTCCTCACGTTGTGGTATGGTTGTACACAATCATTTGTAAAAAAAAATAATTATGGGAGTTAGAATTTGCATTTATTTTAATTGACAATTGCAATATGCGTAACTCTACCAATGACTAACTACAACATAACGAAACATTCACCATTGATTTTGTAGTTGCAGGAATATCTATTTCCCATGCTACAGTTTAATGACTTCATGCGACTACGTCGTGTTTCTAAAGCTGTTAAAAGATTGGCGGATGACTACCTTAACTATGGCAACAACGGCTGTCCCCAGGAAATTGAAATTGTTCAAGGATCATCTGGTAGGAACTTAGCAGCCTTTCTGGCTATGGACATTCCTGCTACGCGAATGTACCTGAACAATTCAGATGTTCGTTTTTTCGACGACCCAAATATACCCCAGTTTCTCGAACATCACGGTTCCAGAATTACCCACTTACGATTGCATCATTTTTCAGCGTTTGCCAATATTACAGAAAAACCATTTTTGGAGACTCTAACTAATTTGCAGCATTTGGAGTTCGAGGAGATTGACGCCACCGCTTGGAAATCGAAAATGCACAAGTTAACTTTAGAAAATGGGCAGGACGCTTTTCGATTTTCCGTCGCTTTTAACACGTTTGGACAACTTAAAACATTGAAGTTTGGACACATTCTTCCTTACTGTAAAGAGGATCAAGAATATTGGATGGAAATCGCTCAATTCTGTTTGAAACTTGAGTATATCGGTCATCCCTGGTATGATTTTTCCATGCCTCCGCAATATAACACGCACGCCGAGCTTGCCACCGCGCTATCTATCCCACCTGCGCAGCGCATTGGGTTGTATTATGATAAGGGCCCCTTTGCAGGTACGGAGCGCTTCATCGATAGACGCAACAAAATGCCTGTGGATAATAAGCCCATCATAAATTATTACGATCTGGAAAAATTCAACTACGTTCGAGACGGTGGGGGTCACTGTGTGGACTACTTATTGTTGGCTAGGACGTGTTTTGAGTATGGCGTTAAATTACTCAATGTACATGCTGACCTTTACCAAGCAATGGGACCTTGTTCAGAGGATTTTTTTCAGAGTTTGACAATCCCTCTGATATCTGTGAAAAACTTAAATAGATCCATGTTTCAATATGAGCTACCCAACATAGAGAAAGTCATTATCACGGAAACTTCTACTAGCACTTATTATCCGTTTTGGGATACGCACCAAGGGAAACCGCAGTGGCCGAAGTTGAAGACATTGGATTTGATGGTGGACTCCACACATCTTTGGAAGTTGTGGGGACTGCCGGTCGAAAATCAGGAGGTAACAGAGCTGTATGACTTCCTGTTCACAGAGGTAGTTCGGAATGAGCTCACCGATTTGGCAATACGGTTTGACGAAAAGGCTGCATCCAAGAATGGGGGAGAACTACCCTGTCCTAGAACTGCAGATATCAAGAGATCATGTCCTAATTTGGTCAAATTGACACTGGAGAACTGGATGGGAACAAACAAAGCACTGTCCTTGTTTTGGTTAGGATTGCCGTGTCTGGAAGAGCTGATGTTGAAGGACTGCAAAGGGCTGGGCAATGTTGCATTTGTGGGAGAGAAGAAAGATCAACCCAAATTCTTAAAGTTGAAACGTAAGTACTTATTTTCAAATTAATTAATCGATATAAGTTAATGAACAGTCGTTAGTCATTAGATCCTATGAGGTGTTGTTTTTATCTTTGGTGAAGGATTAAAATGTCTGACGTTGAGTGGATTGGAACTTATGCCCAAAATTACTGACACCGTCTTCAATCTGGTTTTCCGTCATCTACAACTCAAGAAACTTTTTCTGACAAGCCGGCGACCAGTTAAAACGGTGAATTTTTATATCTGGTCATTTTTTAATTAGCTTGATAAGTTAAAATGTGGTTTACCGTGCTTAACCTGCCAATATTAAAATTGTTACATATGAACAGATTACCGGAGCTGGAATAAGGGCGCTGCTCTCGGGAGACTTTGCAAATACCATAGAAAAGTTTCCCTTTGTCGAATGGTCCATTGCTGGATCAACGCCGGAAGAATTTACGGAGATGGAACGTCAATTTCGATCTTACTACATGATTTAAACTTCTTTTTCCAATTTTTTTGTACTTGACAATTTTTTTAATGGCAGATCAAAACTGATTTAATTTTAATTTTTAGTTTGTTTGTATACTGTATAATTTATTTACTTTACTGTACTTTTTATACTTTATTTATTTATGTTGTTTGTTATGACAGAATCACACAACTTAAGTACTTCTTTTACCATACACCTACCACCTAGATCTTGCCACCTAGTTCTAATGAATTATACAGGGTAACTTTGCTGGCAACAATATTTGCTTGTTTCATTTGTTATTCATTTGGAATTAACGACTGCTCATATGAGCTCAGCTATCTTCATTTCCTCTTATCGACTATTCAAATGGTTTAATACTGTTGTTAAAAACTCCTTTCTACGCTGTTTGTAGCAGAAACGAAACCGTTGAATGTTTGAACGGGCGGGTGGTAAAATTCTTTATCTATAATTTTTTGTTAGTTAGTATATAAGACTATGTGTAAGGACGTTCGAGCATTTTTATTTTGTCATTTTCCTTTGTTTTCTGGGGCAGCTTCAAATCAGAAATTAATTATTAAAATCTTGGCGTGTAATGATCGAAAGAGTGAAACTAATTGTAAATGCAGTTTGCACCGTATTGATGATTGTACTATAATATTATAGAGAAATTTTTAACGTATTCTTTATTTCTTTTACGATGGAACAAATATAATGTGAGCTTGGTATACATATGCACACCCCGTTTCAAAAACGGATAAGAATGGCATTGTTTGAAATGTTGATTTATGACAAAAAATGAGTGCCTTTGATTTATGCTCCCCCGTTTATATAAATTAATTAAATTCAAGCTATAGTGAACACATTTACGCAGAAAATAAATTTATTTTTGGCATAGTCATCATATCATTATAAGAAAAGAAGGTATAGAGACCAATGCTTATTTGCACAGCAAACTTCAGAAATGTGATGACATTAAACATTGTAAATATTCAGAATCAGAATCTTATCTGCCGTATCCAATGGGGTAACCGTAACCCCTAAAAAACAAAACGAATCCAAATAAACAATCTGTTTCAAGTTACACTTCGGGTTGAGATTATCAGAAATATTTTTTATTTTATAATCTTACATTCCCCCGGAATTGGCAGAAGCGACGGCACTGGCGGAAGCTGATGCCCCTCCTACGCCAACACCATAAGGATGATGGTATCCTGTGTAATAACGACCTTGTCTCTGAAGTTTTGAATTCAAAATGTCAACAATTTTTGACAGTGGGGATGACACCTCATTGTTCAACCGCTCATCTATTGAAACACAAAAACAAAAATTAAGTATACTTTCATTATTAGCATTGTAACAAAATTCAATAAAATCACGGATTTATCAATCACGGATAGTACTACTTTACCTTGCTCCACTTCATTTGAAAACCGATCACAAGTTGTTGTAGAAATAAAACAGATGGCAACAATGAGGGTAAGCGCCGTAGCAAAGATTACTATTTTTCCAGCCATTCTGTATTTAAAAGTTTATCTGCAAAAATGCAACTAGAACCACTTCTTCGTTTCTCCAACTTTTCAAGACAGCTCGTTTTGTCTACTCGGTATCGGAAGGAGTGATGCTTGAAGTACTACCTGTCGGGCGTATTTATACCAATCTTTCTAACTAAACTGGCAGTAGTGGCAGTACCAAACATTTAATCCATTAAAAGCTGCTTACAATTTATGTTACAAAAATATTGACAGTATTAGTAGGGGATAGATTTTGGGTTTCGGGGAAAATTCCTTTCTCAAAGCTGAAAAGGGATTTCCATTGTTTTACTAGGAAATGTGCAGCACCTTAGCAGGGTTCCTTTGATCCTTGTTGGTTAGACCAACAATAACTACCAATCTGTATGCTCAACGTATCCAACATTTATTTATAGGTATGCGACTGACAATGAGTAATTTGAGACTTTGTGACTGGTTCGGTGAACACACTTAAAGCGGTGCTATACACAGCTTACACTTAACAATTTTTGGTTTTCAGACCCGTACAATTTAGGTTATGCTTGCGGGTTGTGGACGATGACATATAATCTAACAATAAGCTTTTAATGCAATTCGGTATTCGGTACAAAGTAAAATACCTTAGCTGCATAGGATTTTCCCGTTCTTACGTTGCCCCGTTTCTTCTCGGCGTTGCTTTGGTCTCTTTTGTTTGACAGATGTGAGCTGTACGGCAATGACAACGAGGAAAGCTCTGGTAAACCACACGTGGTTCATTAAGCAACTTAAATGACAAATGCCTTATTTTACCCTTTTGTATAATACAATTTCTGTGGTTTATAATGTATCTGAACTTTACCAGTTGAGTCTATTAAACAAGCATTTACACTTTATCATTATCACATCCGATTCAACCGATGATAACTGGGGCAACGGTAAAAAGCACCAAGACAACTGCCCATATTCGAATATGAAGACGGTGGGGTAGGCAAGCAAAGATTAACAGAAAAAAGTTAATTAGAGTTGATAGAGAAAATTATTGGCTCCGTTAGCTTAACAACTGTTTATTTGGGAAATTATAATATAAATATTGGTTGAAGCTTACGTATTTATATGTCATCCATTCACAATACATTTTTTGCATTTATCAACGCCGTGATGTGAGTTTTTAAAAGTTCAACCCAAAAACTGAATTATTTTGTGTAATTTAGTATGAGTGCAAAAAATCGAAGAATTAATTTAATTAATGAAATTAAAATATTTCTGTATTATTCTGCCGACAAGTGACCTGTGCCCCTTGTGTGTTACTACCAATCTGAATTCTTTTTGTATGAAAGAAGTCTTCCAATTCTGAAAATGTGGGCCGATTCCGTGGAATATTACTCCAGCACCTCCTCATTTCTGAGTACCTATTATGATAAATAATATTCGAGAGATATAGTTTAATACACTTGGAAACTTTTCAAAATTGTATAGCTTTACTCTGCTCCTTACACAAAATTGGGCGCCAAAGGTGGTTGAGTCACAGGTGGTTCGGCCGACAAATATTTTTCTTCCAGTAGTTTTTTCACATCTGTTAATTTCTTGCCAGGATACATACTTTTCCCAAAGAAAATATTTCGTAGATTTTTTTACATCTGTTAATTTCTTGCCAGGATACATACTTTTTCCCAAAGAAAATATTTCGTAGATAGTGCAACCAAACGCCCAAGTGTCGACCCACTTGGTGATTCGAGCGTTTGTCGCAGACCTATTACTATCATCCGTATCCGTATCACCTGGGTGTAAAACTAGTTCTGGCGTTATGGAATTAAATGGAAACTGATCCTAGATATACAAAGCCGTAAAATAAAGAAAAGTATAAAAAAATTGTAATAATAAAAGTCGTCAAAGGTCGTGTGCCATGCAGTATTCACACAAAAAAGGAATAAATATTTTTGATAAAATCTGAGCTTACCGAATCAAATAATCTGGCGTAGTCTTTGTTCTCCACACATTTCAAAGACATGCCGAAGTCACAAATTTTTGGTGTGAGCTGATCACCATCAAGCAAAATGTTTCGGGCTGCCAGATCCACGTGTAAGATGCCTTTGAAGTGAAGAAATTTTAAGGCGGAGGCAATTTGTTCGATCCACCAAATAAATTGATATAGGTCTTCGATCTTTAAACCCCTGAATATTTTAAAATAATTACTTAATCAATTTGAAACGACATCATTCAAAATTATCGGTAGCTCTTACCGGCTTTTATTCTTCGTATACCCGTCACGTAAACGTTTCTTTTCCTCATTCAACTCCCTCGTAATGCGTGGGTAAAGTCCTTCGGTCAAATATTTCTTGAGGGAACCATGTGTACAAAATTGGGTAAGAATATATATATTCTCTGTGAAATTTATCCATACCGAACGGTTATTAGCTTTTATGACTAATTTAACTTTGTAAGGAAAATCAAAAGCTAAAAAGTAGATCTTACTATACCGCTATGATAGCAGGCTCCATAAAACGTTAAAATGTTAGGGTGACCCGGTTTGCCCACCATGTGGAAACATTTAATTTCCCGCAAGATCGAAATCAAGTCGGGACTCCAGCCCGTAACTAAGGGACTTTTTATAGCAACGTCAATGGTAAAAAGGGGATGATTTTCGCTCCCGTTGTTGCTTGACACTGACAGATTGACATTGAGTAAAATACCCTTGCGGATCTCTCCAAACGTGCCAGTATCGACGATTTCCCCTTTGTCAAAATTTTCCCAGGGAATTATATTTTCGTCTTGACAGGCACTTTTGAATTGTTCGTTGATGCGGGTAGACCTTTGCCCGGTTTGGCCTGCAGCACATTTTAAGGCGTACAACTCTATATCCTTCGGATCCTTAAAAGGTTCAAAAACTGATGTCATAAGACTAGCCTGCACCTGGCTGTCATAAGAAATTGGGTGCATTTCTATTTCCGTAAGGTTTTCCTCTTCCATGTAGCTGCTGGCATTGGAGAGGGGTCTACCCCGGAATTTTCTCGCCATAATTATTACTGCCGTTAATAAAACTGCGCCTACTAGGGAAAGGAGCAGTACTAGAAGAAGTGTCTTTGTCAAGGACGAAGGGGGTGGTCGTGGTTTTCTCGTTGGGGGCCGTCGTGAGGTCGTGTGTGTTGACCGCGGCAAAATATTTGGAGTAGTGGACACCGCCATTGTAGTTGAAATATATTTGGGTGTAACAGTGGTCTGCTCAGTAGAAATTTTTGTAACAGGAGCAACCGTTGTTGTAGTAGCATTGAAGGGGTCAACATCACCTCGCATTTGGTCTTGCACTTCGGGGGTGCATTCACACGAGTAATTAAATGAGGAGAGAGTTGTATACTTGAAAGTCTACAACAAACAAAGCCATAAGTAATAAATACCGTTATAAACCGTCGTTTTTCAAGGTCAAAGTATTGTTGCACTTACCTTATCATTTAGTGTAGCGTGCACATTACTGTATACCATTGCCTTGTCCAAGCCATTAGAATCTTGGTACAGTTGCCTTACTGAACACCCTGGTCGTACAATCAAGGACTCAATATTGTAAGAATTCAAGGAAGAGAACGCATTTCCATAAAATAAAATTATCGGGGCAAAGTAACATATGAAGCAATACTCCTCCTGGAATAGCAAGGCACACTCGAAACCCCTCCAGGAATGCTCTTTCGTAATGCCGGCGCATGCTACTTTGGTACAGTCATCATTGAAAGTTTGTCCCTGTAAAAAATTTAACAGCGACCTCACAATAATAATTTTAATTTACGTAAAATCTCTTTAGAGCTTACGTGACACGAACAACTTAAGGAGCTGACAGCTTTAAACTTGTGAATAGCTGGTAAAGCTTGACTGGCGTAGATGGGTAGTAAAGCATTCATAAAATCTTCTACTGCCCCTCCTCCATCAAAAAATCCCGTTCCAGTAAAGGAGTTAGGCTTTGCAATTTTTCTGTTAAGAGTTGAAGGTTACACACAATGACACAGTTTGAATTAAATGAAACGAGTGATATTTTTTGTGATAGCAAAAAAAATATTGGGCGTTTTATTACCCTGAATACACCATTTCACACGATTGCCTGGTAAAAATTCCCAAGTTCATGGGAGGATTTTTGTCCAGTTCACAAACCTTCAGAACACAATTATACCCTGATGTGACCTGTACCTCTGCTGTGCGCAGTTGTTCATTTTGAACACTAAGGATGTCTGCGTGAGGGACAGTGGTGTTTTGAAAAAGGGAAATGATGGGACCAGAACTCAAATATAAAGAAGCGCACAAAAAGTGGGAAGAGTTGGTTTTACTGAATAGTGGAGGCACCTGAGCAGAAAACAGTAGAAGGTATAAATACAGGCAGAAATGGTGCCTGGTTAAATAGAATGACATGGCCCTGATTGGAAACGACGACCAAGTCAAATTAAACGCTAAAAATGTTTTTGGGGATGAAATGGATGTACCCGCGCAGTACAGGGTGGTTTGTTGGACACTGTGTGTACGAAATTAAATTTTAGAATATCTTTCAACATTTCAAAGTTCATTTACTCTGATATTGTGAAAATATAGATTGGTTCATGGTGTATTATGTTTATTATACAAAGTCGACAGCGTGAACTAATTGTACACGAATTTTGACAATGTCATGTCGCCTCAAGTTCTTAAGATAATACACCGGAAGTAAGAAATGAGATAAAGACAACTTCGTATGCACTGGCAGCTCATATCTTGTATGCCAAGTAGCCAAATATAGGAGCCAAATATAGAAGTATATTCCTTTGTAGAAAAGAGGCTACCACGTCCCACTTTGTTGAAAATTTATAGCTTTACGTCATCGCAATGTGGATTCGAAGAAAAGAATGACCAGCACGAGTACGGCATAGTACTACTTGTAGTGGGGTCGTTTGGCGACAGACAAGTCAATATATAGACACGTCAGAAGAAACGAATGACCAGCACGAGTACGGCATAGTACTACTTGTAGTGGGGTCGTTTGGCGACAGACAAGTCAATATATAGACACGTCAAAGAAAATATGAAGCAGAATAAATCGTGTGTTCAATTCCGTCCGTGGTGTTTATCAAGGTTAAAAGTTTTGAATGTTTTGTATGAATTGTATAATCCAGTCACTCTGAGAGAATCTGTTGAGACGTTACCGTTTCGGATAATTATAGCTATAGTTCAACTTATGATGATAAAGCTCATGTTTTGTTTTGATTTTCTTCGTTTTCACTTAATGCCCTTTTGCACTGTAGGAGCTAATTAAATATTTTTGCTTGCTGATGTTATTTTTTTAAATTTAAGCCCATCTTCTTTTATTAGCTGCTTAAAAATGCATTTATAATGGTACATTTATAATATATGCATGGCCATCTCTCCCATAAAGTAATAATAACGTAGTTCAAGGGCGGCTATTATGCTTATTTGTATAAGTAATATAATACATTTAAAAGTAGAAATGCTGGAGATGCGCAAAATTTTAAAAATGTTTGCCCCATTCTAACCGGGTACGTAACGTGAGATATTTTCTATACTAAACCATGAAAATGGTTAATAACAATTAAAAGAAAAAATGGTTAATAACCTTCACTGGTTACTTTGTTTGACATTGTTATGATTATAAAAGTTAAACTAAACAACTACAGTCTGGTCCATTGGTAACATCGCGTCCTCATTTCGAGTAATCTCCTTGTAACTACCACCCTTCTCGAGACGATGAGTCATAACCCTACTTTGGGTTGACACAGAGTTTTGTGGCGACGCAAGTGCAGTCTTTGATGTCCCTTTTGTGCTTTCATGTACATCGCTATCCACATTCAAGGCTAACTTGCTACCACTGTTGTTTTTATCTGTGACAGCGTCTAATTACCATTGGTAAGATCGCGTCCTCATTTCGAGTAATCTCCTTGTAACTGCCACCCTTCTCGAGACGATGAGTCATAACCCTACTTTGGGTTGACACAGGGTTTTGTGGCGACGCAAGTGCAGTCTTTGATGTCCCTTTTGTGCTTTCATGTACATCGCTTTCCAAATTCAAGGCTAACTTGCTACCACTGTTGTTTTTATCTGTGACAGCGTCTAATTTATTTTTTCTCTGATGAAATGCATCCTTTCTCCACAGCAACACTTTGTCCTCCTCTGAATTGCGGCGGTTACTGTTAAAAACACTATTTATCTTCGATAAGTTTTTGTTTAATTGTACCGTATCATAATTTGCCGTTGTCAGTTCGAGATGGTCGTTTTTACTGGAATTAATAATGATTGGAGGTGTAGATGCAGCGACAGTCGTAGATCATAATTTGCCGTTGTCAGTTCGAGATGGTCGTTTTTACTGGAATTAATAATGATTGGAGGTGTAGATGCAGCGTCAGCCGGAGGTTCCACGTCCGTATCCCTTGCGCTATCAACGTTAATGGATGATTGCGATGGAAGCGGAGTGCTATCAGCAATTGTAGAATTAGTCTCCGATAAATTAAATGTAGGTAATGACGAAGTCACTGAAGTGTTGGTGTTGTCAATAAGTTGAGTCGCTTCATTTTGATTATTGAAAGCTGGAAATAGTGCTGAAGGGACCGCTATTCGTACTTGGGACAGGCTCCAGTACTATTGAAGTAGCAGTTGTAACATCGACTGATTTACCTTCCTCCTCCAAATGGGTGAAACCAAACGGAGGAACAATGTACCAGTATGGAACCTCTGGGAAACGTCCGTAGGTAATAATTCCACTAAACGGTGGGAACTGGACGTTCTTTTCGGAACAGGTAATACAGTTACCCATTGCTTTCACAGTAATCGATATACTCAATAAGAACATGGACATGACCTTCCAGCTTAGCTTCAGCATAGCTACTAGTGCTGCTGGGGTACGATAATGTCGTTGAAAGATATTCTAAAAAATGTTTCTCAGATCCTGATGTTGGATACAAAAGACTGTACTTCCTGGAAACACACATTAAAGAGCAATTTTAATTTTACCATACAGCTATTTAAATTTCTAACCTATATGATGTAAATATTCCACTTTTTGAAAAGATTTTAGAGCTAAACAATTTTCAAATGCGTCATCATTCTGAGACAAAAGCAATATAACTAATTATCGCCCACCGTCCAGTCACGCACCTGCTTTATTATTGGAATAAGGCTTTTGTCTGAATTGTGACGACAACTAATTTTCTTCGATAACCCTATAGCTAATGACTAGCTTGAAAGTTGTTCAGGTAAACGCAGCGCGCAGAGGCGAAGATGGCGTGTATTAGTGATTTTAAAGAAGCTGTGTATAGGCAAGCCTGTTGTTAGCAAGTTTTGTGATCATTTGGTATATGGTTAACTGAAAGAGTATAAAATGTAACGGTTATAAATTTGGATTAAATTATTATGTAAAAAACATATGTACTTAAACGAACTGTTTAAAAAGATGGTCATACAATGCTAAAATAAATAACGGAAACGGATATAATTATTAATGATCATGGCTAGAATTCGTGCCATCTTTATTGTTATGAACTACATGACTAATTATATTGCCGATGCTGTAGTCTATTTTAAGATTAATTACTTGACCTACTGTTTGGTCAACATGTTGTTTCATTATTGGTACTGCAGTAGTGGATGAGGAGGACGGAGGAATGGTGATAGTGATGTTCCGGGTTGACTTTGACGTTATAATTGAAGAGGTTTTAGAAGGTTCGCTTGAAAGGGAGGAATTACTAAAAGTTTGCTGGGGAAGTACTGTTGTACGTGTTGGAGGAATAGTTTCTGTCTTTGCTAAGGTTCTAGTGGTCATCACAGTTGTGCTCCACGGTGACGGCGTGGGACCTAGTGATTTGTTATCTGTGGAAGTTACCTTTGGAGAAGGCATGACAGTCGTTGGAATTTGATCATACTTGGCAGTTACGTTTAGAGTTGGCCTGGAAGTATTTCGAACAATCTCGGGAACACCGGTTGTCTTGTTTTGTAATAACTTTGTTGTTGGAGGAATGGCAGTAAAAACCTTTACTGTTGGAATCGTTGTTGTTGGTTTCGGTGTCGGTTGTGATGTCACCGCTACAACAATTTTTGCCGGAGGTGGTGTCACAATCTGTACTTTCGGACTGGAAGATGAAGTTGGAAGAGTCGCTCGGGTGGTGGTGATTATGGAACTGAGAGGATACCCGGTAATTAACGGAGCAACTGAATAC
>JAHZNE010000571.1:0-33148 GCA_027744055.1 Callyntrura sp. NNG-2020
AACTACCACAAAATGGAATGGACGATGGAACAGAATGTACGGCACTTTCGCCCGCAGATCAGATGGTCCTGCCTGTGAGCGCTGTATCGGGTATTCAGGGTATCAAACCAACAACACAGTTGTTACTCGTGGTTGGTAGGATACTCGCTAGATGGCGCGCAATGTACTACACCTCGTTGAACAGTAACCAAGTGCATGTCTGTTTGTTGTTGTTGGATTAAACCTCATTGGTTGCTTTCGTGTTACTTTCGTGACCAACTTCCCTTATAACTGTAACTGATCATCTGATATCATCATCAACTGAAGGATAACTACCAGATCTAAATTTTCGTCTACCCCAAAAGCAATTTCTAACTGACCGCACCCCCCTCGCCCCAGCTAGCTCTTCCAACACCATGGGTAATTCTTCCGGACGGAACGCGACCTGAAGACATGGCAGTGGTTCGAAACATATAAGCTTACGGCAGAAGAGGCTCGAAGGTGCGTCAGCCAGACCACCATTGACTCCCCCCAACGGAAAGGCGCCTTTTACGACAACGACAAAGTTTTCTACGAATGCAGATGCTATTGTGGATACAGGTTTGTCAGCGCCAATCATCCCAATGTTCGAATGGCTCGAAAGCACCTACAAAGTGCGGAACATAAAACACGCCTCTCTACCTAAGACCATTACGCCCATTACGATTACGAACAAATTAAGTTAACGCCAGGTTGAGACAGGTTGAATGGATAAATAAACAATAAATTAACAATTCCCTGATGTTGTGCATTTTTCTGCGTTTATTTCCGCGAAATCAACGTTAAAATTAATTAGATCACTGCATATTCCTCATTTTACATCCACTTTAGCCCTAGTCTTCTTGAAAATTGTCCAACTCCTTCATGGCACGCTCCATTTCCACCACTCCCGCGACCCTCGACTCCGCCGCAAACAACTTCCGCTTGTCGCCATCCTCCCCCGTGAAAATGGTCTTCCCGTAGTCATCCATCTGCTTCTTCGTCATCTTGTGGAAATCGGGCACATAAATGGAGAAATTGTGATTCCCCTCCATGATTTGTTTCAGGTCCTCCTCCAGCAACCGGAATTTCTCGTAGTCCTTCGCCCGCTGGGAGTCCAGGGGCTCCCGGAAGCTTTCAATGCGCGGGATTCGTAAATCTTTGTCCACCTCCTCCTCCCGCCGTTGTCCGGGAGGGACAAACCGCTTTTTGTCTTTCTCCTTCTCCTTCTCCTTCATCTCTCGCTCCTTCCTTTCTTCCTCCTCGTACACAATGTACATTCGCGGATCCTGGGTGGTCCGTTGAAGATTGAGGGAGACCGAATTTTCTTTCACCCCCGGAGTGAACTTGTTAACCATCGCCCGGTTACGGAATATTATGGGCAAATCTACATTGGGGTAAAATGAAACGTCCCTTTGTAACCGTCACTTTTTTATCGGCAGTTAAGTTAATTAATAATTTACACGTGTCCGCGGCAATCAAATTCAGGGAATCTCCAATCCCCACGAAAATGTCGCCTTGCGTGGAGCCAAACGCGGCGTAGCTTGGGATCCAATTTAAGACCAAGAGCTACACCCCCGTACAAATACAAAGACAGACACGTCGTTCGGCACTAATTAACGGTAAGTCGATTAACGGAAGGAAATGAACATGGGAAAAATGGAGGGACTCCGCTTACCCGAATGATGTCGCACTTATCATTCCAAATGCGAATCGTCTCGTCTAAAGAGGACGAGCAAAAGAGCTTCATCTCTCGGGAACCGGAAACAGACAGGATTTCCTTGGAGTGCGCCGCATTTGCTCGATGATCATGTCGCTCTGTTGTGGGGGGAAATTGGTATTTTTTTTAAAATGAAGAAAAAATGAATAGATCGCTTCTCCCGAGGCAAAATAAATTTCCTTTTTTATAATCATCTCCGGCCCAATTAAAAAATGATGAAGATTTTCACACACAAGAAAAAAGGAAGAAAGAAAAGGAGAAAGTTTTTTTTTGTAATTTTTCCGGCTTTCCTTCTTTTTTCCGCTTTTGACTAAATTGGTTATATTGGAATTACAGCGGAAATTATAAAAAAAAAGAGGCAAACGGGGAGGAAATTATTTTTTCTTGACATCCGTCGTGTATAACTACCTGTGTCGAGCATATTGAAAACGACGACTTTGTGCGTGGCAGAGTCGTGATGGGAAAGGGCAAAGCAGATAGCTTCTCTGACAACGGCGACGTGCCTCACGGGAAATTTCCAGGTTATCTCGAAGATGGGGACGAATAGCTCGTCTTGGTTTAAAAATACCTTCCAGATTCGAATGCTGGGCTCGGAGCCCATGGAGGCAAACTGGGACACTTCGGGGTTCACTTGAATGTGGTGCACTTGACCTTTATGGCAAATTACGCGAAAGTCAATTTCCCCCGTGCGGAGGTCCATCTTACCCACGGAACCGTCCCGGAAACCGGCAATTATGAAGGTGGACACGGCTCGCCCGGAACCTTCCTGTTTCTCTGGAAAAAATAAAAATATAATGAAGGACCTGCTGTTCCAAGGACCTCTGACCCCGGAGGAAAAGGGTGTCACTTACTTTGTTGGAAAGACATCGACTTCTCCGGCACCTGCATGCTCGGAATCTGGTCAAACAAGGCAATTGTCGTAATTCCCACGTCATTCCACTTGCTCTCCTCCCACGTCTCCTTCAACTTGCAGGGATTGAGGGTGCAGTCGTAAAGCTGGATTTCCAGCACATTCGCATTCTCCGGGGCCGTTTTAATTATGTACAGCACCGCAAACTGCGGGACGTAGCAGATGTCAATAAGCGGGGGCTTCGCGGGGTTCACTAAAGCCGTCGTGATGATTTTCCCGGAGACCGGGTTCACGAGCCGCACCGCGTTATCTTTGGAGACCGCCACGGCTCTGATGGGGAAGTCGGGATTCCACGTCATTTCTATCCAGGTCACAACACTGCTCATTTGGGTCAAGGGGCTGAATAGCACGTCCATTTTCCACAAGACCAGCTTCCTCGGCCCGAGCGTCATGAAACTTTTCCCCTGTTTATTCAACGTGATCTTCTCCACAATTTCCGGGGCTTTCAAACTCTCCAGCTTTCTCCGGGAGTCGAGACTCCACGCGAAAATGCTCTGGTCGGAGGAAAAGCTCACCACCGCGCGACCATTGGGGTGCTCGTACAAGTGGGATACAAAGTTGGTGTGGGGGCGCACCTCCATTAAAAATGACCACCGGTTCCCCCACATTTTCAACAACCCCGCGGAATCCCCCGTGACCACAAACTCGGAAGGACCGGTCACCGCAATGGCGGTGATGACGTGCTTATGCAAGTTTCTCTTGGTCCCGTGAGATCTCCCGGTGGCGTCAATGATGGTGCAGTGCTGCTTGAACGTTAAATAAATCCACTGCGCCTTATCCTTTTGCCCGCCGTCCGTTTCGTCAAAGCAGATTTGCTCAATTACCGCCCCTTCCGCTTCGACATCAGCAATTTTCAGGCATTCCTGCACCAGGAAAAAAGTTACAGTCAACCTCTCTCTAATAATTTACCTAATAATTGCCACCATTACATCATCATCATCATCATCATCATCATCATCACCTGGAGCGTAATCGTATTGCCGCTGGGATTGTACGAGTATTTCTGAAAAAAGGAGAAAAACGATAATCGAAAATTTTTAATTACATCCGCTCTTCCCTGGATCACTTCCAGTGACAAAAATGAAAACTCATTTTCTCCCATTCATCATCATCATCATCATCATCATCATCACCACCCCCACCACCACCCTTTCTTACATTCAACGTGTCTTGATAAGCACAGAAAAATTCCACCGTATTGTCCTCCGACTTCCGGCCCCCGTAGACAATCTTGTCAATGGGGGAGATGCAGACGGTATCCATCGCCAAATGAAATTCCTCCTTCAGCAAAAACATGCCACTTCTTCCCGGCGTGTACCCGATGTAGTTCCCGGACTGCGGAATGTAAATGAAACGCGTGAACCGCTTCGTAGGCAGGACGCTCCCCACCTTCTTCCCCGTCCAGTCGTAGCGGAGGATTTCCCCCATTTTTGTCAAAACGAGGTATTCCTACAAAAAGGCAATTAAAATTAAAAAAAAAAGGAACACGTGTAATCCCACTGGGAAATTGGGTAATTATTATCCCCGTCTCAAATTACCCCAGTGTTGGCGTTGTACACCAAATCGGAGCCGCCATACACCCCAGAGTTGGTCGCCCCCATGGATATCCCGTGCGTCAACTTCTTATCCTCGACGTACCCCACCCCATTGTTGACCATCGTATCCAACTCTTTATTCCGGTCCGCCTGCGCATCCAACGACTTTTTCAGGGAGTCCATCGTCCTAATGAAACTGTCAAAAAACTTGATGGTCACGTCCAGTCCCGTTTTCCCCTTGTTCGAGGGCGCTGCCACGTGTCGCTTCGTATCCCCCATAATTTTTCCCCCCCTCTCTCTCTCTCTCGGTCGTTCCAACGGTAACACTGTCCTAACTGCCAGAACCTCTAATTTTATCCTATCCACCTCCTCCTCCCGTATTTGCCAATCTTATTGCTTCCTCGTTCCCAATGTTTTTGCAAAAATCATTTGATTTGTCATCTCATTTTCCTGTTTTATTAGATTCGCTCCCAGAGTGTTTACCTTGTGCACAATTTCGGAGAAAATTGAAAGCAACTCTCAGAGAGATACATACATCCTCTTATTACAGGGTCCCCTCCCTCATTTCCTTCTACTCCCACAGCATTCCACCGTCGTCGTCGTCGTCGTCGTCGTCCTCCTTCCACCTAACTCCCTGTCAAAGCCATCCTGCATATATTCGCCGTGTGTAACCAGAGAGATCTTTCAACGTTACCCTCTCCTCCTCTATAACATGTAGTACGTCTCCCCGTGGGATTCTTGCCAATATATTGGTAATGTGATGATGATATTTTGTTGATGATTCCTAAAGCAAATATACGGGAGTCGCCGAGGAGGAAGAATAAGGAGGCGGAAATAAATTCCAGCTTTTATTGCTCCAGTCATCACATCATCATCATCATATGTATATATCCCATCTATTTTTCCAATCATGTCGACGACTTTCTCTCTCTCTCTCTCTCTCTCTCCCTTGACTCTTGACTTGACAAATTTCATATATTACCCCGCTAACGCAGAGACACACACACACACGCAAACAAGGAGAAGGACACACACGAGCTTATTTTTATCATCTTGTGCCAATCGAATCAAATCAAATAAACAGACCCAAAGGTACATAGTACAAGTCCTCCTTCTCTTTTCGCTCTCTATTCTCTGTCACTAACGGGAATGAGTGGGAATGATGACGGGTTTCAGGGGAAAAGCAATATTGACTGTGTGTTGATTTTCGGCAGGCACATCATCATCATCATCGTCGTCGTCGTCGTCCTCCCACCGCAGCACATCATCGTCAAATTGAAATTGTAATGTCAACGTGTAGAGGTATATTGCCGCCCGTGGCATTGTCATTCTTCTGCATTTTCTCATTATTATTGTGCAAGAAGCATCCTCCGACGAAAAACACACCCAAAAAAGCTTTCCTTTTGCAGGGAGCCTGCCGTCATCGGGATCATCGTGGTCGGGGTGTGTGTATACATACGTAAGTATATATTAAAAGAGCCCCCAAAACAGTAGCAGATTTCAATAAATAGCATTACAGCGAGAGAAAGCCAACAAAATTGGAGGATGTGATGATATTAAATTTTCTTCTTCTTTTCTCCCCGTCCCCTCCCCCCGGCAAACAAGGAGGAGGATAATAATATTGTGTTTGTGTACACCAGGCAAATAAAAAAAACACACACACACCAGCCGCCACCACCCCTGTGTATATCTCTGGGAGGAAACGGCACACAGAGATTTGTATGCAGTTCTGCGGTTCTTGTTGGCGGTTAGCGAATAACGACGTCGTTGACAGATATTGGGTGCACTCGGAGTAAAATGCAATAGCGTGTGTGTGTGTGTGTGTGTGCTTGTACTAATTATGGGGCCGCCATAATGCGCCGTAAATGTCAATAAGGCAGAGTCCAAAATTTGTAACATTTTCCCTTTTAATTTCAAATGCAATGCGGTGTCGTAATGCCGAAAAGAGCGAAAAATCTCACTTCACCCCATACAGCTCGTTCGTGACTCGTGACGATGATGCGGTCGTCGTCGTCGTCGTTTAGTATTATCGCTGGTGTGACTGCTGTGTTGTCCCTCAAAATAAAGTACACAGATAAGCCCTCTTTTCCAAAACAACAAACGTACATCATGCTAATAAGTTAGCGACTTTAATGAATTTAGCACAATTTCCATTCATATTTTTCTTCCAGGCTCACAATACCAACATCCTGCATCCCTAAACTGTACACAATAATGAATGAATGATGATGATGATGAGTTATCTATCATATTATACCTACTTATTTGTAATTTAAAGTTGAACAACACCTATTATTTATAAGATAACAAATTGTTTGAGAATCACAGCAAAACAGGGAAACAAATAAAAGTAAAAAAAAAACAACTCCATCTCTACCAGAGCTCCACAACTCATCTATACTGTACAAACGTATAAATGGGGAATTTGCATTCACCTTCATTCATCCTCTCGGCTCTCTGCAGACAACCGACAACCGACTCGTTACAACCAAGATAATTTACAATCGTTAATATTTACAATAATTTGCTATGAAGATTCAAATCTGACTATTTTTGTACACGCATTTTTTTACAGGGATGAAGGGCTTAAAGGGTAAAATATTAGCAGAGAGATTATAATGATAAATTGTAATTCCTGCTGTCAATACAATACATCGTCATCATCCCGTATATATATATTCGTAATACTAGCTACCGTTAAAATAACATGCAAGTTTGAGGATAATTTTTTTTTTCACTTAAATTTTTATCTTAAAATTATTGCCATAATAAGCTATAATTGATAGGATAGATTTTTATGACCGCGGCTGATATAAGAAATCTAAGGGGGTCTGATGGTGCGGACTGGGGGGGGGGCCTGCCATTTTTAATTTTTTACTGAGGGGCTGTTGTGGCCGTTGGTCACGTTGTGCTTTGCGGCGCGTTCCCGTAATATGGAGATGCTCTCTTGCCTCCCGCCGGTACCTGGACCGCTGCTAAACTTGCCGTGAAAGGTGAGCCCATACCCGCCATCGGGGCCGGATTTCATGATTCTGGGTGATCCCTTGACCAGATCAATGGCTTCATCTTCGGCTAGTACCGGGCTCGATTTTCCGTCTCCGCCACTGGATCCTCCGGAACTACCGCGTCGCCGGATAGCGTCGACGTTAATATGGTCTGCCCCGGCGAACTCCAAGGAGTTTTGACTTGGCGGCGACATGGAATCACTGCGAGAGCGTTGGCTACCCACCGGACTCAAATTGAGACCCCGCTCACTGCCGGGCGACGTTTTCGCGGAGAGATCAAAAGGAAACACGGGGGGATTGCTGGCCATCGCCATGTACTGCGCAATCAACGAAGCGGGTAAGTGGGATGGTGTTGTGGCGGACTTTGGAGGCCACCCGGCTGCCGCCAAAGCAGGAAACGCGGAAAGAATGGAGGGGGCTGTGAAGAGACCCGGGGCTCCGTGCGGAATTCCTGCGAGACCCGCGGTGCTCCACAGAAACTCGTTCAGTCCCGCCAGCCCCCCTGCCGCGGGATGATGCGGATACGCCGCCGGATGGTGCGGGGGTAATCCTCCCGGGGACGCGCCCAAGTGGGGGTGATGATGATGATGGACTGCCGCATTTCGAAGAGAAGATAGCTCGCTGGGAGAACATTGACTTAGCGAGTAGGGTCCACACATAGAACCATTTAGCATTCCCGGGGGAGAACCTTCCCGCCCATGATGGGGCCCTGATTGGGGTCCTCCCAAACTCTTTTCCCGCTTTCGAAACTTTGCACGTCGGTTTTGAAACCAAACCTAAAAGGGCGAACAGGACAAACACATATAAATTAGAACCTCTCTAAAAATACACAAAAATTTCCGCAAAGCCCAGTAAAAGCAAGCACACCAAAGTACATATCAGCTCCATTCAACTCTGTCTGATGATGAGTTACCAGCAAAGCGGGAGAGCTCCTCTAATTTTCAGGGTAATTTTGTCCCAATTTTCAACCACTTCACCTCCTTCACTCATTTCATTCCCGGTTGCCCCCTTCATTATGCAGATGGGCCTACTTAATAGAGCAACTCTTCTCCCGTGCGTTTTCTCCCATTTATTACAACCATCCACTTTTCTCCTCCGAATTATATACCCCTTTATTTCTCTCCTCTCGCCCTCACCACTTGTCAACCCAGCAGACCCAGACCAAATCAAGGCATTTTCTCTCGCCTCTCGCCACATAATACCAAAACCACATCAGAGACAGCCAGGGGAAAAGGGTTCAACAGAGAGAGAGAGAGAGAGAGAGAGAGATTCCCGCAATCATCATCGTCCATTAGCATTTTCTCTTCCTCTCTCTCTCTCGCTCTATGAGCTCCACTTCTCCTCCTGGAATGGAAGTCGAGTGTCGTCCGTAATTTACTCGAATTATCTGTAATGACTTTGTTGGTGTACACTAATGTCCCTGAGAGTGCAGAGCTATAGCTGCTAGGGTTGTCATACATTCAACAATCATCCTCCTCCTAATCGTCCTCTCTGCAGGAGCAGGAGCAATTTTCCTGTTAGCATTTGCTCCATCGAATTTTCCCCAACAATTGACTTTTTTCCTGTCGTTTATTCCTATTAATGAGAGTGTCTACACGGAGGAGCTCGTGCGTGGCCTGCTCTTCCCAAAAAACATATCAATAATGTTCTAACTCATCACATTGGCGTCGTCACATTATTATTATTTGTGTAATCTCACTTTCCCTGGAATACATACTTTTCCTCCGCTCAACAAACTCCTTTTGTCTCATTAATTGCGCAGCTAAAAAATTACAGAAAAAAGGGAGAGTTAGGCAGACGAGAGAGAGGTAATAATCAGTGAAACGGGAAGCAGGGAAATTATTAGCAGAGAGAGAGAGAGAGAGAGAGAAACTCTTCAGTCTACTTACAATTTACAAATACACAGAGAGTGACACACAGAGAGAGAGAGAGAGAGAGAGAGATCCTCGTATCTCTCTCTCTCTCTCTCTCCCTGTGAAATAAGCCACATTGTTCCATTTTCCCGTTATTACTCCCAATTTCATCAAATTTACATTCATTTTGCTCTACTGCACACTTTGTCCCTGGTTGCTTTTCCCTGGTAGCAAATTACGTTACTCACAATGAGGTCTGCACAACAATACTGGGGAATTTTCAATTGAATCATTTTAAAATGTTCGTATTATAATATTCGTGATAATCGTTATCTCTCACTTCTTTCACTACTACCATCATCATCATCATCATCGTCGTCGTCGTCGTCCTTTTTTCCTGAGAGTCTGACAACATCAAGGGGTAATATTAGCCGTAACAAGCTAAATTACTTTTTCCTCTTTCCACTTCACCCATTCAAGTGTGTATACACTAAATGTCATTTAACATGAAACACGACACATTCATATGAGAACAAAAACTCGTGATTTTTTTATTAATTTTTCTTCTGTCGATAACGACATTATTATTGATAAGCAGAACCACGCTTTTTGTTTGTTGCCTGATCATATATAGTCGTAATAAAAATTAGAGCAAAAATTCCCTGTCTCTCTTGATACAATTGTAATTGTGTATATGTGCTTCTCTTTTAGGTAAATACTGAACACGACGACGACGACGGAGATAAAATAGGACGCACTGTTTATACCCCATTTCGGAGAAAAGGGAAAAGAGAGGCAAATTGAAAATAAGGAAGAGAATGGAAGAAAAAGGGAGATAAGGGACAAGCGAGTTACACACAGACAAGACGACTTTCTCTTTTGGTACACGACGACGACGACGGCAATT
Source organism: Callyntrura sp. NNG-2020 (assembly GCA_027744055.1). NCBI lineage: Eukaryota > Metazoa > Arthropoda > Collembola > Entomobryomorpha > Paronellidae > Callyntrura > Callyntrura sp. NNG-2020. The sequence goes on from JAHZNE010000571.1 coordinate 9,928, forward strand.
TGATAATGATATCCGGAATGAATAATGAAAAGTAGTAAAAAAAAAGAAGAAGAAGAAGAAATTACGCGACGGCAGCGGCAGCATCAGCCGACAAATCTCCCGTAATATAATATATACACAAATATAGTGCGCATAATATTATAAACCTTAGGATGGCTTGTGTGTGATCTTCGACAAGGAGAGCTTTCCCATTACCGCCCACTGACAACATCACAAAATGAAACGGAAAAAGAAAGGAAACGAAATAAAAAAGACCTTTGATCTACAACTTCTCTCTCTCTCTCTCTCTCTCTCTCTCTTGTCTCTCCTCTCCTCCGTTCTAATGTCGGTCTTTATGTGAAATGAAAAAAGGTCTTTTATAAAAAAAAAAGGTGCATTTACTCTCCATTATCATCCTGCCATACCCAAATGTATTCGTAAAAATGTGTCATTTTACTTAAAAAACGAGCTATAATGTACTACTACTACGACGGCTGTTGTTGTGGATGAGGCGTATTAAATTCGGGGGAAATATTACCATTTACCTACATCATCATCATCATCACTGTCGTCGGTAGGAACTCTTTTTGTTGCGCGGAAAAGCCAGAGAGAGAGAGAGAGAGAGAGAGAGAGAGATGAAGGACAAGGAGGGATAAAGTGAGTATTATATGATATGAGGATGATATCGCCGAAAAAAGACCGTAATTGATTGGAGTCGCTGAAACGAAAGGAAAAATCTTTTGATTTGCTTGCCAAGGCGTGAGTGATCCGTGTCGGAAAAGTGGCGTTTAAAAATGAGAGGAGGGCACCATACACAAAGCGAGGCTAATAATAAAAAAAACAAAAGCTAAGATATGCTGTAAAAAGCTAAAGCTGCCACTTGACAAAGTGGTGTGCCCGTAATAAAAGGGAAGACAACTTGCCTGAACACGAGCTTCACTGAGATCCAGGCGGAGAGCTAATTCTTCGCGGGTGAAAACATCCTAGAAGAGACATTTAAAAAAAAATGTTTTTTTTTTTCTGGAGATTTTTTATTTGAAAAGGAAAAATGGGGGTATAATAATCCACACATCATGAAAAGGTTTAAGTGGTACTGGTATTTTTTAAGGGAAAAAAATAATAATTGTGACAGCTTACTGGGTTGACCCATCTCGTCCAAGTGCATTTGTTGGGGGTGATAGGCATGTTGCTGAGACTGATGGTCACTTTGCTCGTCGTCGTCGTCCTCTTCTGGCAAGGCTCCTCCCGATGAGGTGGAAGGAAGTTCAATTAGAGGGTAATTTCCATTACGACCCAATTGACTAGCTTCATCTCCGTCCTCATTACTGTGAACATCCACTTCTTCCTCTTCGTCGTCGACAACGGGGGCTGGCGTGACTTCCATTTTCAGATCCGGCTTCGGCAGCAGCATGACGGGATATTTGTTTTCTCTCGAGTCGAAACACGAGGATGAATGATGAGGAGGAGCAGGGATCTTCCTCCCATTTTTTCCAATTTCCTCCTCCTCTTCTTTTATTTCCTTCTTTTTCCGAGAAAAACTTTTATTTCCGTTGGAAATCAAGTCTGCTGTTGCTGCTTCTGCTGCCGTCGGATGATGGTGAACGAGATGCTGGGGTGGCCGGGTCTCTTTTTCAAGGAGTGCCTCTCCCACACACATTTTTACATCCTTTAATTTGCTCCCTGATAACGGGTTAACCGGTGGCGGCGGAGAGGAAGGGATGATAATGCTCTTAGTTCTGCTTTCCTCCTCAGCGTTAGTATCATCACCCTCTTGTTCAGCTGGGTGCTCCCGAGAAGATGCCACTACTCGTTTCCGTTTTTTGCTACTCCCTAATTCCCGCTCATCCTTGTCCGGGGTACTGTAGCTGTCGTATCGTTCCCGCTTGTGGGACTTGGTCCCATTTGTATACGCTGACGAAGCTGCGGGTGATCCTGCGGAGGAGGAAGTGACTACCAAGTTTTCGTCAAGTGGAGAAAGTCTGTCGCCGTTTCCCTTCTGAAGTCAGATACATTAAGAAAATAGCCAATTCAACGTTTTATTCACTTAAAACCACTTTCGAGCATCAGCTGGAGGGAGCATAAGATTCATTGAAGGGGAATCAATAATTTCAAGTGGGCAAACCTTAGTTGAAGTGTCGTCCGCCTTCCAGGTCCCTTCTGGTGAAGTTTGACCCTCAAGGGGATACTCCCTTTTACTCATAACGGTGCTACTGTGCTCCATGTGTTCTTGGGAGAAACCACCTGATGTTGGAAGTAAATGAAACAATTTTCGATTCAATTAGAAGGGTGTCACCTGTCGGGTCTGAGTTGTACATGTGTACAACCTTAAAAGATTATATTGGACCAATTTAATTATGAAATATGACCAGATTCATCTGAATTACGTAATGCAACTACAATATCAACGTCCCTAATCTTATGTACGTACATTATATGACGATGACACACGCGATTCGATTTAATTTACAAGGTTAAGCACATAACTAACAACAGGTCAGGTGTGTCCCACCTTTATCAGCTGCCGTATTAAAAAATTAACTATTATAACCCCCAAAGATGCCAGTAATTACAACGAGACGAGCATCCTCAATTATTTATGAATGAAGAACCCCCACTTGTTTGCACTTTGTAATTTTCCTCTAAACACGGCGTAATTTAGTAATGGGGAACTTAATCTCTCAAAGTAAACTGCCTTTTGCCCTAAACAACAACGCCGCCCCGCACAACAGTAGCCGTAGCCGTAGGACAAGTTCCCCATTTTAATACACTATTTAAACAACAAATTAATAAAGTATTTAACATTTTACAAAGTCTCCATATAAAAGATACAACATCAGGGATAAAAGGATAACATGCCGACCATTGAGATTCTAATCACCGGCTCACAAAAAGGAAAAACACTTTAATGAATCACGTTAACTTTGATGATACCAAATAAAAAATTAATGTACCCCCACCACCACCACCATTTAGTTACGGTCACATTCAGCGTGTAGGATTTAGGTACACACTCTCTATTTACTCGCCAGTACGTCTGTCTCTCTCTCTCTCTCTCTCTCTCTCTCTCCTGATCTGACACCACTGCAAATACAAGAACGACATAGTCGTGGACATGAAACAATAAAACTACTGCTTTTACCAATCCCTCCGATGTTCAATGTTATAAACTGCCTATTTTTTTGTTTCATGTGTCATGTAATACAGAGTAGATAGGTACGGGATGATTATCGGTCTTCTCTGTCGTCGCCGGGCCGTTGTTCCTTGCGTGAGACGCGTTTATGCATAATGTGTCACACGTCCACTAATAATACCTTATCTTTCTTCAATTTCAAGTCGAACTCCAAATCCAAACTTCAATACGATATATATCGTAAAACGCGCTATTACAAACTACTTATTAGAAGCATTCAGGCAGTCGTGCAAGGAAGCGGATTGTTTTCCGCGGTGCAAAAATACGTGGCGGAGTAGCGAGGGACTGCGGAACCTTGTCCGCGGAAAACTTGGCTTTTTTCCAAGGTTCTTTCTGTACCACTCTTCTGTACTAGTAATTAGTGTTGCTGGCTTGTTCCACTGAAAGGGAAAGCATTATTAGGAACGATCGACACGTGCATCTCTCGTCAATTGTAATCTATCCCTCTTTTCCACCAGGGAAACAGGGGGAACGCTTTTTGGCTTTGTTTTTTCGGCGGTGATGATGATCAGTACTGTGACCGTGATCGCCATTTGGCCAGGCTGGGCCCGACCATGCAGCAGCAGAGTCAGAATTTTATATGGGCTTCGCCCTGTTTTGAGGGAACAATAGAAAAGCTCCCTCGTCCCCTTTTAAAATTTCCGTTTAAAAAATGTTGGGCGACTTTTGTGCGAAAGAACAGAGAGAGAGAGAGATAGAGAGAGAGGAATATTTTTATGGCATTAACTAAACATGATATAATGATGATGATGATGATGATGAAATGTTAAATATGATTTTTCCAAAAACCCTTTATGAATTAAAGGATCCATTATGCTTCCTACAAATTATGTAATGACTTTATCAAGACAATGAAAAAAGTTACCCACTCTCATTCATACAATTTGTTACAAGGAAAACCCATGTTGCAACGTCATGAGTAATTCGGGTCTTGTTTAATATTCATACTTTGTACCTTCTGCCGAGACACACGTGTGCAATAGTGAGGAAGTTACTCTTTGAATTACATTTACATTTTGGTCCGTCTTTCCCAACTTACCGTCGTCGTCGTCGTCATTCATTATATATTATATTACAATTTTACAATGTGTAGGAAAAGTTATTAAGTTATTAAAACCGGAATTTTTAGTGGCCCTTCCCCATCCAACAGACAAAAGCGCCAGTGTGTGTGTGTGTGTGTGGGTAAATTATGCAAGGATAAGAAACAAACAGGTCGTGTTGAAAATAAAACGGACCCCGCAAAAAAAAATCCTTTTTGAAAGGACGACGGGGAAAATGAAACAAGCAATCGTTCTCCGTCTCCGCCCCCTTATGCATCCTAAATGTGTCCGGGGGAGAGAGCCGTTATTATTACCCGATTTACATATACGGACAAGGAAAAAAATTGAAACAAGCTAGTAATAGGTACCTTGTCAAAAGAACTCCAATTTTTTGAGCTAATCTACTTTTTATGGGGCAACCACCCTCTTCCCTGAAGGCACCATCCCGCTAAATCTGAGAATTGCGCTCCCGCAAAGACACCTCGCGTGTTAGCGAAGAATACTGTGCAGGTTTTGCGTCAGCGTATGCTGTACCGAGAAGTATTTAAAATAGCAGATAACCCCGAGGAGAGAGAGAGAGAGAGAGATGCCGTCATCGTCGTCCTAAGTGATAAGCGAGGATGATAAGCCGTATCTACAAGAAGATATCCGTGAAATTTCTCTCTTTTTACAACGCGCGGTGATTCGATGATATATAGGTACATGATTTTTTTATTAATGAATCTATTTCATTCAGAAAAGAGACGACGACACACATATTCAATTAAAAAATGGTAAATCGCAAACATGCTCTCCCTTGTCGGAGGACATTGTCCTATTGTTTGCTGCCAGGCATGCAGGCTACACATTTTTATGAAACTTATTTGCACGGCGTAATTAATCAATTGTTATGAACGATGATTATTTTATTACTGCTCCAAAAAATTATGATGATGATGCTGCTGCTGGTAAAAACCAAGCTGTTTTACACTTTCCACACGGCTATTTGTATGAATGAGCTGTGAAATGAAGCGGGGTGGGGACAACAACACAAGGAAAAGTTGCATTGGGGACGGACTGAATGGAAACTCGTAATAAATTCACACATGTCATAAATCAGGACACAGCGGCAGACATTGGCCTAAATTAAGACATTTGGCGGTACTACCCCATCCCTCTTTTTTTCTGTCCCTATTTTCCTGAATAAAAAAAATGCGAGTCCGACTGACTACCATGACTACCAATCGCTTCGGTGCGAGATGACTACGTGTTCGGAAATCTAATTATCCCCCATACCCCCCACTGCGCCGCAAAACAAAGGACCCTCGAAACCTCGCTAAAACCCGTAATTTGGGGTATTTGATTTAAAAAGCAGGAAAAAAGTTTAAAATGTGACATATTTACCTGCCAAAGCGCTCTGCCGTATTCCTTCGAAACCTCCCCCCGCTCCCGATCCCGTCGAGGTCGCCAGCAACTTCTCTATACTGGAATACACCGAGGGCCCTTTCCCCCCTCCTCTTTCCCCCAGGGGCGAACTTCCTCCCCGTCCCACCCCACTATCCTGCGGCACCGACAACGGCGAACCCCCTGGATACGCTCCCCCGGCCGGGGAATGATCTGCCCTGAGGTGCGAATGCTGCTGCTGATAATTACCTGGGGGATAACCCAACTTGGGATTTGTCGACACCGCTGAAACTCCTCCACTGCTGCCTCCACCAGTTGACTGTTGCTGTGTCTGACCAAGCATCATGATGACTATCTTGCCGGAGCCACTCACAAGGGTAGTAATAACCGTCCTCTCCTTCGCTCTACTCTCGCTTCTTCTTCCCCTTTCCCTCCCCACGATATAATATGATTAATATTGATTTATTTGTAATTGTTTGTCCGGCTCCTCTATTTTTTGCACGTTAGACTTTTCCTTTTTGTCCTGCCGTGTCCACTCCACACAGCCACACTCTACAAACAATACAAAAAAACACAGACTGTTTTACAAAGACCACATCAGCACACACGTACATCACCATTGTAGATTTTACTGAGTCAACGAAAATGAACTGTTATTTTCCGTTCCTGTTAATCAATACACACAAAAACCCATCATCATCATCATCATCATCATCACGACAAACATTAAATCTATTATCATTATTCTCCACCGTTTTTTCTATTAAGAGCATTTTTACCACAAAGCTGAATGTAATTACTTTTTCTAACCATCATCCTGCCTGACGACGACGACGACGACGACGACGATGATGATGATGATGATGATGATTATTAATATGAATTTCCATAAGGGAACGTATAATACGCTGGAAGCATCAATTGGTCACTCGGCGCTATAATACCTGCTCTTTCTTATCATCCTTACGTTTTTTTATAATAACACACCCGACAAGAAACGGAGGAGGAAGAGAAAGAGACGACCACTCTGCAATATATGGGGCTTGGAGGGCTCCATAATAAAACGGAAAATGCATTATGATTAGCTATTACATGCGAGGAGGAAAGACAAAGAAAGGAAATATGTTCAATTTGCGTATTACAAGGGTAATCTGGCTAGTTGGCGAGCAAATTTGTGTTTAATACTTGGAGTGTTGTTCATTTGTACGAAATACGGTTATCAGCTCATCGTTCTCCTTCACACACACACACACGACACGGCATTAAATATGAGAGTGCATGCAAGCGCGAGTGGAGATAGGGAGATAGATAGGGCTCTTTTATACTTTTTATCTGTCCTGGTATAGACGACAGCGGTGGGGTATGTAAGGAGAAAACGGGAAGCGGGGCTAAAGGGACATCCGCCAGGCAGAACAACGGGGGGATAGAGAAGGCTATTTCGTGGTAATACCGGCAACCCATTCAAAAATGGTTTTATTATTAAGTTATGATGATCAATACATCAAAAAGTTAATAATAATAGTAATAATAATAATATTGTTCATCTATCCTTTAATCCATCTTCCATTTTAGTGGAGAGAGAGAGAGAGAGGAGCGTGTGCTAGAGCGGGTCGCTATCTCGCTCAATTTTTGGCATGCAATGGAAAACAAACGTTTTCTCTGCCCACTTGTTTCAGAGGAGAATATATTCAAAGTGCACAGGAGAGAGAGAGAGAGAGAGAGAGAGAGAGAGTTCTAATGCGGAGGAGTAATAATAATATCATTATGTGTAGTGTCTTGTTTGGCTCATGTTTTTAGCTGTGAACACACGTAAATAAATAAAATAATCGTAATGTGCATACTTACATGGAGGAACCGTATCGCCTTTAATAAGAGCCCTCAGCCCAGAAATAAAAAGGAATGTATTTTGATTCGTTGGGGGATACAAAATCTAATTAGGAATATGACTGGAACAATTTTGAAAATAGGGCCGGTTCGAGTACCAAAATTTACGGCCACTGCAGTTAATAATGATAGCTGGTCTGTAAATGAACTTATAAATAGGAAAATAAAAATATCAGTCCGGTATGTACAGAGAGAGAGAGAGAGAGAGAGAGAGAGAGATAAAAAGGAAAACAGCCGGCTTGGTTTGTTGTTATCGAATTTTCTGCATTATCAAACTCCATTATATTCTCGTTCAAACACCTACACACAATCCACACAATAAAAATACCAACTAGAGCACACCATCACTACATATTACACATAATTCCCTTTTGGACACACTCACGCTCTGTCCGTCCGTTCTGTCTTAGTTTTTATTCTATATTTGATTGATTACATTTTTAATACACATTTTCCCTACTTTATTAGTCGTCGTCGTCGTCGTCGTCGTCGTCGCGAAATACGGCTTTTTTTAAGCAGCAGCATAGACGACACAGAGATAATTTAGTTTTGTTCATTAAATTCTGAGAAGCGCCCTCCTTATCTTCCCCGGTCTCCGCGGTGGTGTGTTTACAAAAACGTCCAAACACAAAACACACACACACACACACCACTCAGCAGTTTCATACATGCCTGTGTGTTTGTATGCATACAAAAAAACGATAGACTAAATATAGCTTAATAAAAACAATAAATTTATACCCCTTCTCCCTCGGGGGTGGGGAATATGCGCAACGCCGAGTAACAACGTTTACCCGAAAATCTGGAACATGCTCACTTCCGTATTTTATTTATTATCATCATCATCCACGATGATGATGATGACACAGCTCTTTCTCTCTCCACTTTATTTACCCTTTTACTTAATCTCCTTCAAACTTTTTTTATTAGATTGCTCCAATTTCATTTCCACAAGTGGTTGTTTGTCTAATCCATGATGATGATGATGATGATGATGATGATGAGGTGACAATGATGATGATGAGGCAAACACCTCAGAAAATGTAGATTTGCTCGCAAAACTGAGTAATGCTAACTATCAACAAACCGGTACTGTTTTATGACGGGACACCCAACTCAACATCTTTCAGGTTAGTACTGCGACGCTTCTTTCCCTACTATATGCCTTGATGGTATGTGTGTGTGTGTTGTGTATGCTCCCAGGAAAACGACTCAGATATTTCGTGTAGAACCGTGTGATGACGGTGCTGATAACGCCGTGGGTCAACGATTCTTGTGTGCGCACATCCCCGTAAGTAATAATGCCCCTCTCCTGCTTAAATGGGGAAGACGAAAAAAAAAATGTTCCGTATTTGATCAGCTATTAAGCACATAATCTGTTGACAGCCAGCGCGTAATCACTATACCATCAACTACCTTTTCGCAGATTTGTTTACCCAAAAAACTAAGGATGATGATGATGATGATGATGATGATAATGCACTTAAATGTGTATTCGACGACTCTGTGTATGTCTCTGTCGTCGAAGTGTTTATATGTATATCTCCTTAAGAAAAAAAACGTACCTTTTTGTGTGGATGATGAGGATGATGAGGCTGTACAAGGATCAGGTATTAAACCGAGAGGAGGTGTGTGTGTGATTTTTGCTGGATCCGCCGCATTTACATAGTTCCCAAGTGTGAAAAGCAATTTACGCTCTCGCCTTTTATACTCCGGTCGTTTGTGAGGGGGGACGGGATGAGGATATTACCACGTTAGCGCCAAGCGTCTTAATGTCTTTCTTTAGGAGCGCTGCTGTAGACGGTCCTCCTGAGGAATTTCACAGCGACGCAGTATATGGCTTCCCCGATGATGATGATGATGATGATGATGCACTTGCTGATGATATTAAATATTATGTGTCAGTTCCCCGAAGATGGATTAGGATAATGACTTATTTTGACAATACCAACGTCGTCGTCGTTCCTGTCAGCGTCAGCTAACAACGCTCTGGTGCTAATTAATTCAATAACGGAAATCTCAGTTTCTCTCAGCACAACAGTATAACTCTCGTTGCTGCTGTCATTTATCGCAGTAGACGACGGACGATTATCAAGTTGGCTGGCAGCATTTAAAACGTTCATTAGCACATTATTCCACCTCTGTGCAAATACACAAGCACACACTTCAAAATTAATAGTTTCTACTCGCTAAACAAGCGTCCTCTTCAAAAAGCACCCCAGCCCCCGCGCCGAGCTGCACACGGGGTTAGCTATAATTCTATTAAAACTTCCTATCTGCCTGTCTAATACATCTCGTCATCGTGTTTACCTTTTCCGAGAAAATGGTACACAGGTAACGTGACGATGAGAGAGAGAGAGACTCACTCGAGAAAAACCTCAAACGCTCTAAACGTTATAACAAGAGATGTGGAAAGGATGTATAAAAAATGTACGATTTTCTACCGTCGTCGTCGTCGTCGCAAACTGCACCACCAGCAAGCCGGTCTGGTCTCTCTGGAGTGAGAGTCAATAGCTGGTAGAAAGGAAGAAAATGAAAAGCACGTTTTACCAGGAACGCACTCACACACATACACACTCTGTATCTGTATGTATCTATGTCTCTGTCCGTCGTGTAAGGGGGAGAGAGAGAGAGAGAGAGAGAGCGTGACTCATTCACTCTATTCTCTCATGTTTACTTTTCCCGGAGGCGAAAAAACACTTTTTACGATTCGCACTTTACTACTTGACTACTTTTTTGGGACTGAGAGAGTACCAGTCTGTTTATGGGGGTGTATCGCGAGGTAGAAGGTAACCCTGCAACAAGCGGTATGTCTGTCTGTGTGTGTGTGTGTGTATGTGTTCGAGTTCACTCACTTCTTTGCACATTTAACGAAAAGTTGCACACAATAAATTGTAGAAATCGGCCAGGGGAATAAATGTAGGCAAATTCTGGGATAATACGGCTGGTATGAGGAGGACGATGATAATCGCTGTTCGGGGAAGGGGGTAATAATGGAGGTAGTAATTAAATTAGAGTAAAACAGAGAGAATATTTTCTCAATGATCAACTTGCGTGACTCTCTCCCTCTCTAAAAGAGAAATGCTGTCGCTGAAGGAGTGACTTGACTTGACTTGTCCGAGTGGACACAGGGAGCGCGGAGTAAAAAAGGATGCTCACGGCAAGCCAGCAAATTTGAATCTGAATGGCGAGGAGAAAAATTTGATTACTTTTTACTGGGACTGTGTGGAGTGGACGAGAGAGGAGAACCCACTACCAACAACAGCATCGTTATCCTAGTGGTGTAGCACCGGGCTAATTTGTGCTTTATTAGGGATAGGGTCACACAGAGAGAGAGAGAGAGAGAGAGAGAGAGAGAGTGAGTGAGGCACACACGACACAAGACTCAGTTCTCTGCTGCAGATTGTGGATGATGATGATGATGATGATGATGATGATGATGATGACGACAGTGAGAAGGGGTGCTCACTGCTCATTAGTCGAAATGGAATTGTAAGAGACCCTGGGATGATAGGAATTATAGCGAACGACGACGATCATGATGATGATGATGATGATGACGATGATTATGGTGTAAATGAGACAAAAAGTCGTGCAGTCGTAATCGTAATAACGTTGACTGTTGTTGTCTTCTTGTCAAATTGGAGTTTGGGATGGAAGGTGAATATGGGAAAAGGCCTTTCTACTCTCGGATTCTCTCTCTCTCTCTCTCGGCCTGCTGCCATCATCCATTCCCTTTTTTTCTCGCTGCTTCTCTTTTCCTTCGGTCCACTGGTCATGATGATGACTACACAGACACACCACCACCATCGCCACCAGAACAGCTAATAATACAACACGTCAAGCATACATGCTTTACGCGCACATTACATTTTGTGCAGGAGCACCGAGTTATGAGAGATATGAGATATTCGGGGGATAGGCCTGCAGTGGCGTGGGGACTGCGATCTCGCTGATGATGATGATGATTATGATTATATTGTGTCGTTTTTGTGTACCAGATAATAATTAGCGTGGATCCGAGCATTTTAGCTCGTTAAGGTTAATCAGGCTCGGCTGCTGCTGCTGCTGCTGCTGCTGTTGCCTACCAAAGCTCCCCTGTACATGCATCATCCCAGGACTGCGTAAAACATGGACAGGACACGTCAGGAACCCCTGAAGGGTATATGGCTAGGCCTATCATCATCCCACCACTCCACACCAGCCTTATTTGCTGCTGCACCACCACGTAAAACCGTTTTCGCTGTCGACTTTCAACTTGGCTTTCGCATTGCCCATCATGTGTACGTGTGTATAATGCCAGGGCTGCTTGTGTATCTTCCCATTTTTTTCTCTCCGCGACGATCAGGATATATGATGATGTCTCTTTTTTCTTGTTGGACCCCCTGCCGTAATTCTTGTCAATAGAGTCATCCATCCATTTTACGTGTACAACACACAAAACATCCATTTAACAACGAGAGAGAGAGAGAGAGAGATTTTATACAAAGTCTGTAGCATCATCATCAGTCATTTTCCATTCATTTTCCGTTCATTGAGAGAGAAAAGTGGAAGGATTACATCAAATATTTTTCAAGTGATGATGTCTCTCTTTCATGAATACACAACAACCCTGTGTGTGTATCATCCCAGGATGATGATGATGATGATGATGATGTATCCTCGATGACGACAAGGAAGGAGGAAGAAGAGGAGGAGTAAATTTTTAAAAGTTACCCAAGAATTAGAAGTGTAGCAACAAAAAATGTTGCATAAACTCGCTTCTCTCTCTCTCTCGTCTCGATGGTGGGGACTGTTGTTCCCTTTTTTATACAGCCCTCCTATAAATATATGGATGATCCTCTATCTCTCTACTCCTGCTGCTGCTGCTCCTGTGTAATGAGGAGAATGACGATAATAGCGTGTGTAATAACATCTTGTAAAAACCAATATTGCCGCATTAAAAGGAAACGTTGTCGGAGCTTTCCCACTCTTCCTTGTAGGGACAATGCGGATAAGCCAGGACGATGATGTATACAGAAAACATTATCGTCGTGATACTGATGATGATTCAAGGAAGATCATTCTAATAATCGACAGATCACGTACACATCCCAGCTCTCGAGTGGCGGAGGGAGATCCATGTGTAATATTATACCTACCATCCTCCCAAATGTGGAAGGAATCTCGATATTCCTCCTTCGGGTTTCGTGCGGAGCATTCCAGATTAGCACGACGACGACTTGGAGTATGATACGCGGAGTAAGACGGCCCCTGTATGTTAGTGTGTGTGGGAGATTACGTTAAAGCGACACGCCAAGAATGCCAGGTATATATGGGGGAGTCTCCGCAGCAGAAGCGGAAGAGATGTCAGCATGGAAGGCAAGACATGGTGTGTGCTACGCGGAAGGAGAATTTTGGGAAAATTGGGGAAAAGGGGTGTCGTGCTACAGCATTTCGGCAGGATTTGCGTTTTGGGGGAAATGTGAAACGCGCTGGGGGTACCTACCTTAAAAGAAGGTAGAGGTCCTCGAGTAATTTAACGTAATAAGGACGAAATAGGTGGAAAGTTACGCGTCATTTAAAAATAACTTTGTTTTTATTGGTTTTACAAAAGGTGATTATCGATATTACGTTAAAAATGCGTATTTGTGGTAATTATGATGATGATGATGATGATGATGATGATGATGATGATGGACGTAACACGGAGCGATTTTTGGCATACAGCAAGTCTAGACTAAAGTGAGGCTTGATTAATCCCTCTATAGTGGTTAAGCTGAGGAGTCTAACAAAATCCTCTTTTTTTTCTCTTCCTTTCCCACCGTCCTTCACTTTTCCCCTCTCGGCACGCTCAAATTACCTGGACATATTAACCTGTAGACGAGATTGTCTTCTTTACACAGATTTTATGCATATTTTTAGAGAAATCGAGTTCCCCCATTAAAAGTGGCTTTTCAAGGGATAATGACAACGTAAATCTGTTTTTGGGACAAAAACCCTGCAAATGCCGGAAAAAATGTAAACACATTAGCCCTGCAGTGTTTATTATCTCCCCTTTTAATACGCTTACAGCTAAGGGGTAGACAAAGGGCCACAGGAAAAACAAAAAAAGAGGCAGATATGGAGATAAGGTCATCATCATGGCTCGTTTAAACAGTCAAATCTCCTCTATTTTGACACAAGGACCTGCTGTCATCCCAAAAACAACAACAGTCATCATTTTCTCACTTTTGCATCATCATCATCATCATCATCACCCTCTCCGTGTATAGGTACCTATATCGCATTATTTTTCTCAGAATTTGACTGGAGAGAAAAAAAAGCTTTAAAAATACTCATTAGTTGGCATTATTACTATTTTTGTCCCTGGTTTTGCTTTTTAATTGCCGTACAAAACCTTGAGTGGGCTTAATAACGGCTGCTGGGGAAGTTTATTAAGAAAATGAAAAAACAATGGGCTGACTACAGCTCGTTTCAATGACAAAAGGGTATTACACGCTTCCAAATTACCTTGATTCTTCCCTTATTATTTTAAGGAATACCCGTAATTAAGCAGCAGCAGCAATGGAACGACGTCGAAGGGCCCTCAAGTACCTACACACGATTTTGGACGCGTTGCTTCCTTAAAAGGGGGGACGCGTGGATTTTGTTTGACAAAGTCGTGAGGTGTTGGACTTGTGGGAGAGACGACGACACCAATTTGTCTTCACATTTTCTCTCTCTCTCTCAACTTGTTTCTGAATGACTGCAAGTGCCTTCCATCCACCAGAAAGGGGCATGTAACTTGTTGTAAAGGCGCTGTTGTCGTCAGAGAAAAAAACATGTCGTTTTCTTCTTCTACTCTATCTACTGGACGAGACAGGTTTTGTCCGTGTGTGTTTGACCCTATTCGTGTGTATATTAGAGAGAGAGAGAGAGAGGCAGAGTTTGTGTCGTGTGGGGAACGGGCTCCTATATCCTCCCAAATCATGACTACAAAGCAACCCTTTTCCTTGTTAAGTTTTGAATGAACCTAATATTACAACAGCGATTTCTTGGTTGAGCGCTCCTGTGAGGATGATATACATAATGGTCATTTCCCCTCGAGAAAAAAATTGTGTCCTTCTTCCCCGCTCACTTATGCATGCCACACTTCCTCCTCACAGAAGAGGCTGATATAAAAACGTAATGGATAATAATGGGAGGAAATTTTTTTCGAGTAAAAAATGACCACGCTGCAGTTGACACTGCGACTAATATCAAAGGGAACCATCCAATAGACACCACAGGGTTCCTATTCCGTCGACGGCGACACTAGACCACTCTGCTGCTGCAGAATATAAAGTGTCTGCCTAAAAGGGGGTAGAGAGAGAGAGAGAGAGAGAGAGAGAGAGAGAGAGCACAGAAAGTTGGCATTTCCATTTTTGGTGACAAACGCAAACAACTTTTATTTTCTACAAAAAAAATAAATTCCCAGAAATATTTTAAAGCTCGGTGGAATTGAATCATCATTGCTTCAATGACAAGTCAATTCCTGTCATTTTTAAGGAAAGCTTTATGAAAAGGAGGAGATTACGTGACAAATAGGACAGTAGGTGCTAGACGGGCTATATTTAGCCGGGGTCGTCTCACATGGCCCCAGACGAAGTCCGTATCCCCATTTCTCCCTGCATCATCGTTCCCGTCTCTACCCAAAGGCGAAAAGCCTTGCTAACTGCAAAAACCACGCCACCCATTTTGGCCTAAGATTAAACTATCCTTTAACGACTCCATGATGATGGCAGTTTATTTTGTTATTACCTCTTTGTTTGTTCATTCTAATTTTCTCTCAGAGAGAGAGAGAGAGACTTTCTTCTTTTGCGGGGGCGGGAGAGAATAAGGCAGGCAGGACGACAACGGTAGGAAATAAGTTTGTTGGTTAACTCCACAAGTGAATGGTTTTATCTTCCAATAATATTAATCAGCGGATGAATCAGAGAGGGAAAGCTGGAGGAATTTCTCGTTTGCTCCTTTCTTTTTCTCCTCCCTTCCCCAACAAGTGCCTTTACGTTTCCTCTCTGCTGCTGTAGCCGCGTGTATTACGCAGACAATAAAAAATAATGCTAATGACTCTGCCTAGGTGGGTAGACACGAGGAGAATAGGTACTCCACTGATGATGATGCCTTGATGATGATAAGTTTACTGGGAAAGCCAAACCACATAATTAAATGTATTCACGAGCATTACTTTCATACTAAAACCATTACCACCACCACCACCACTACTACTCCTCCTACAGCAGGCAACCAGGCTAAAACTCTCTTCTACCCACGAGAGAGAGAGAGAGAGAGAGAGAGAGAGAGAGAGAGAGTTTCTTTTGTTTCCCAAAACATTTCCAGCTCAAATTTAATTACTTGCAATTTACTTTCATTTGACTTGCTGATGCAGTTCTCTTCTCTCTGCTTTGAACACACACAAACAGAGACAGAGAGAGAGAGAGAGAGCTGCTGTTGTTTATGTATCTACTTTGCTCACAATTCGTAAATATCTCCTCTACATTATTCCCATTCGACTTATGCACGCTCAGGTGGCTTCACCAGTTGTGGAGCGTTGATGAGACTTTAATTAAAATTACTTTATCCGTCAACTCTCATAAAAGCTTTTATTGTGTGCCTGTGCCTGTGTGTGTGTGTGTGTGTCTGCGAATGCTTCAGGCACTCGAGACAAAAAGGGTGCTTCTGCTGCTGCTGATGAATCCAATTGCTACAATGAATACAAGACAATTAAGAGAAATGATGAAACCAAAATACATTTCGGGTGTATTTAGACAACCATTGTGTTGTGTAGCGAGCGCGAGTAATAATGCACACACACACACACACATACGCCCAGTCAGTATGTATGTTTTAATGCTTAGTTTCTGTTTCCCTTGTCAAAAACTGGGGGAAAAGGAAGCTCACCCAAAATCAAGTGACAAGATCATACGCATACGTGTTCACCTTGTTAAGGGTAATTGTGTCATTTATGAATTTCCGCAGTGAGGAAACGGCGAAAAATAGAGTTGTCTACAATGTTAATTATTGTGCATAAATTAAAATACGTCAGACCAGCTATGTGTGACTAATGCCCTCTAATTTTCCCTTAATATCAATGCAGGCGATCGTAATGGTCGTAATCCTGCCCACGTACGTACATAAAGTTAACGTTTATTAATAACAGTATGTTGGATTAACGGTCATAACGGTTTCTAATTAGCGAATGTTTACCATGGGAAAAAAAGTGACGAAAGTTTCTGCCTATCCAGGAAGGTTCTTCCAACGCCAACTCATAAAACACATTGGATTGTAATTAATAATTAGGGATTTCAAGCACAAACAGGGGAGACATCAGAGCCTGTTTTCCCAGACTAAATTATTATTCTCTTTCCTTCAAACCCGCTCAAACTTCATTATCCCTCGTATATGCTTCCCTCTCCGGTATTATATTAGCCGTTCGTTCCCTTGAAACTCCTATTGTTTTACAAAACCCGGTTTTCTACACACCTCCCTACAACAGCACACCTTGTAAGCAACACAAATACACCTTAAATAACCAATTTTCCTCTCGTTTCTCCTTTCCCCTGTGGCTCTCCTCTCTCGCCACCATTCCCTCCACAGAGAGATACGCGAGCGTGTGTGTAAATAAATAAAAAGGAGGCTAATCCCAATCTAAATTCATTATTACTATTTCATTTATTATCATTATTATTATTATTATTATTGTTATTATTGCACCAGGTGTATTCCTAGTTAATTTAGTCATCATTATTATTCCATGTTTGACCAATTTACCCTTCTGCCTCTAGCTTCCTCTCTCTCTCTCGCTTGTTTACTCTACCTACATGTATGTCCCGCTAATGTCCCCTCTGCTACTACACACACACACACACACACACCACCAGTCCCCAAGTAATGTAATAATATTGAATATTATAAAATCATGATAACATTCCTCGAACATACGTCCACCCGTCAAACTGATGTTGATACGGGCAACGTGTAAATTAAATGCTTGGATAAACATGAGCCGGTCCTCGTAAACATAAAATGATTTTCCCAAATTATTGGCCTTTTCCTCTTTTCATTTTAGGCAGGAAAACACCAACACAGAATGGGAATCACTTTTGATGGAGATAAAAAGCGTTTTTCGATGAGATACACCAGTAGTAGTAGTACAGCTAAACGACGAGGCAATGCCAATAAGGACTTTGTGTGTATTTGTTCTCTATTATGAACACATAATATGTGGCGGTGTTTATTAAACTTTTCCCCAGCGCCTCTCCCCCCAGCCCCACCACCACCACCACCACGGGGAAAAGGGCGACGGAGAAAAAAAAATGAATGAAAGAGAGAACACTTTGCCGACGACTCCACAATGAAATCAAAGTTTTCCAATAAAGTCGTCATCGACGACGGAAGGAAATGGAGACTACGACGCTCTCCTACATTCATTCAACTTGCCAGAGAGAGAGAGAGAGAGAGAGACTCACTCAGAGAAGGAATAAAAGGTAATGTTGGACACACGACACTCATCATGTTATTAAATCCTTGCGTCAATAAAGCGACGACGTGGTCGGCTTTGGGGAGAGAGGAGCGAGTTATAGACAAGTTATAAGGATAATTGAGTTTACTCTCGCATATATATCCCTACTACACACACCCGGCCTATTTACCATTTTTTGGCTACTTTTTGCTGGCTGACGGCAAATCAAGAGTACACAGGTTTTTTTTTCACTCGCGCTTTTTTAAGGGAAAAAAAGGAAGAGAGATAAGGGGGGAGACACGAGTTAGAGATAGGAGCTCTTTCGCTACGTCGACCCATGTTTACTCGAGAGTTTCTCTCTTGCCAATAATAATTGTAGTGTGTCCCCCGACAATTTGTATGCAAAGCCGTTATTTTGTTGCAGGGGTCCCTCTCTCAGGGAAAAGAAAAGGCGATGGAGAGTTTGGGATTATTAGCGGGGTATTTCGGGTACACAGTATTGGGGATCAGATCTTCCGGGTGGTAATATGGGATGCTGGAAGTGGACTCTGGAGTATTTATGACGGACGTGCGTCCACAGAGCACTTGAGCATACGCTCCTTTTTAAACAGCCTCATTTCGGGAGTTAATATGAGGAAAATCCCCGAGAAAAGGAGAGGAAAATTCACGTGTGTTCCGGGGAGAACCCGGTTTTCCTAGGGAAACGGCGTCCCTTTTGTCATTGTTAATTCCTTTTTAGAAGGGAGTAGGTACTCCAACATGACGGAGGACTGCTGGGAGGATGGGAAGGAGCGTGTTTATTTATATTTATTTGAATAACGACGACTGCCGTGTGAATGGAGGAAAGTGCGAAATTAAAGAATCCATCCACACTAGAGCCGGGAGAAAGGAGCATGTTGAAAGTGAATTAGAGAGGACGGATTGGAAAGTACAAAAAGATTTGTATCTTTTGTGTGCCTTTGG
Organism: Callyntrura sp. NNG-2020; assembly: GCA_027744055.1. Classification (NCBI taxonomy): domain Eukaryota; kingdom Metazoa; phylum Arthropoda; class Collembola; order Entomobryomorpha; family Paronellidae; genus Callyntrura; species Callyntrura sp. NNG-2020. Next base: position 28,829 of record JAHZNE010000571.1, read on the forward strand.
AAATTCCGGGTAATAAAAAAGGAGAGAGTCGTGTTTCCTGTACCATTCCGGGGTGGGGTGGGGTGGCGTAGAGGAGTCGGGGGACTATTTAAGCAATTCCCCGTTGTCTTCCTCGAGTCTTTTTAGGGAATGCGTGTTGAGGGTAAACAGACTTGTCATATTTAATAGGAATTTAATAACTAATAAAGCGCAGGAGAAGATTTTCGAGAGTTTAATAAGCTCTCTCATAAATAATCCTTTTCTATTCAGAGCCCTGAATGGCGTCACTACTTACGACGACGTGGTGGTGGTGGTGGCGGGACAAAAATAGTTTCCCGGATTTTGAGACGAGAGGAAGGAGAGATTTCGTTGTGTAAAGGTGTAGTGGGCTTATTTTTATTAGCTGCTTTTACAAATATTTTTAATAATGGCTGCGTTTGAGGAAGGGATGAGCTAGGACAGGTAAACGGGTAACACTCCCATTCAATCCGGTTTTAATTAGAATGTTGATACCAGAATAACAAGGCTTCACAGGTTTCAATGACACAATTTTCCTGCTTGGAATTGTATGGAGGAATGGAGAATTGAACAAGGAAGATTACGAGGAACACGTAAAGTGTTCATGTGTATAAATTTTCAATTAACTTTTAGATTCTTGGTAAAAAAGGGCGTCTCTGGCTCGATTTTGTGTTTCCGATGTTGGCGACCTCGTAATAGGCGTAGCTGGAATCTGCGACTGATCTGTATACTCTTGTATTGGTTGTTACGTGATCTCATATAAGATATTATGAAGATCATCTAATTTTTTATATTGCATTTCGATAATAATGCATTGTCTTCGCAATCCCAGTTTTGGACGTAACATCGTCATGCAATACATGTATTCTTATTCTTATGGGATTTCCTTATTGGACAGAAATTAGCTAAAGTAGCATAATTGAAAATAATAATAGCGAAGCATAAGTAACGGGGCTAAACAAAACCTCTGGTTGTTATTGATGTTTTCTATTGTATTTTAAATCAGCCAGCTTTTAATCGTTCTGGTAGTGACAGGTGACATCTTTTGGGTAATATCAAGGAAAATCATCATAATCAACTTCTTTTCTAGTCATTTTCACTCTTTCATCCTTATATCCAAATAGGAGAACAATTCCCTTCATAGCAGCGGTCTTACAAGTTAGGTTCTATTCTCTATTCTAGAAGGTTTTGCTGGAACTTCGATCCCGGCTGGAACTCTTTGCAATAAGGGGACACGGTCCAAACATAGAATTTATACAAATGCCAAAAGGGCCAAATTTGAACCATTAAATTTAAAAGGTTAAAATCCTGCTGTTATTTCCTACCACTTAAGTTTCCAGAAAAATTGGGGAAAAACTAGGGAAAAACGCATTAATATCTGCAGATTGGCTTTTCAATTTTTATGATGACCTTGACATGTGACTCTTGGCTTTTGGCGCACATCTATAATGTAGGCTATGACAATGCCTATGATGATTTTGCTGTTGCAGAAATCCCAATTCCAAAAGAGATCATAACACCCACAACCTAACTTGTAAGACCAAACACATTTCCACCAGAGTCCCCATATTATTGTCGAAACCCCGCAAAAATGAGTTTTGATCATTACCCCTGACAAAGTTTGATTAACAAACAAGATCAAATGGGAATTGTTTTCCTCAATTCTCTCCCCTCCCCTCAAATCTCCCCTAAAACCCAAAGGAAAAGCCCCAAGAAGAAAAACCTGGCCAGCTTTTTCCCATTTTCTTTTCCTTCCACACACTCTTCCGTGTAGCAGTGCACCAGGAAGGACACACACGAACCCACAAAAAACGGGAAATACAAAGACCTCCAAACTAACCAGAATCTTGGAAAGAACTCTCTCGCTGTATTTGTGTGTGTGTTTTCGGACCACCTGCGGTCAAACAATATATGGCATTGAAGCCTTCCCATTACATAACCAACTAAATTCACTCTCTCTCTCTCTCTCTCTCTCTCTCTCTCTCCTCTCATTACCAAAATCATCTCTCCATATCCTCCCGTATCTTTTAATTCTTCCCTGTCATTTACCTAACCGTTTGAGCTGCCTGATTATTACCCGATACAGCTTTTTATCTCATCATGTCATTATTTCCATTACGAAAATGTATTTTATTATTATTATTTTACGTCATAATTAAATACTTCCTCTTTTTATCAACAGCCACACAGTCAGAGAGAGAGAGAGAGAGCACGCTACTGGAAAACAGGGATAAACCCCGTTTATTTTTAATAATGGCCTTGTCAACTTCAGACTTTCTCATGCTGAATTTGATTACTACTACTACTAACAGCAACTACTATCCTCACTGGCGATGCAAGATGACATTATAATTACGCAGGAGGTCTCCCGTTCCCCGGAAAAATTGTCAAGTAGAAAAGTGTTTTTGGAAAAACGGATAATGATTTTCTCTTTCACTTTTGATTATCATCATTTTACTCCTCCATCTCTGACTATATATATATATATATAACAGCTTCATTTTAACCGTTTGCCTCGTATGTCAGTTTCTCCTGCTCTCGGAGTGACATCTTGATGGAGCAACAGCAAAATTGACACAGCGTTGAAAATGCAGGGTAAAAATAGAGATATGCAAGATGACATTATAATTACGCAGGAGGTCTCCCGTTCCCCGGAAAAATTGTCAAGTAGAAAAGTGTTTTTGGAAAAAACGGATAATGATTTTCTCTTTCACTTTTGATTATCATCATTACGCCTCCATCTCTGACTATATATATAATAACAGCTTCATTTTAACCGTCTCTTATGTCAGTTTCTCCTGCTCTCGGAGTGACATCTTGATGGAGCAACAGCAAAATTGACACAGCGTTGAAAATGCAGGGTAAAAATAGAGATTCGTATGAATCATCCAGGGAGATGCAGGTGAAACGCCAGGAAAACAACTTTTCGAATTACCCAAGCCCAGCAAGGAGACGTGTTTCTGTGTATTCCAACCGGGGTCCATATCACATTTCCCAGGCGAAGTATAAAAGGCATACAAAAGCATACACCACCATCACCGTGTGTCCCCGTCATGTATCATATCATATCATCATCACTTATCATCATCATCATTATCATCATCATGAGCTTGAGTGAAGCGCAACGATTTTTAAACATGATACTTGTCTCGTCATCTAGCAGAGTTTTCAACAGTTTTTTATTCTCGGCGTGTTTCTCATCAGCATAATCTCCAACATCCCATCTCCCTCTCTTTTTTACTCTCTTCTTCCTCTCCGCTGGTGTTTCCGATATGGGACCCGTCGTCCTCTAAAGAGCTGCGAGCTCTCTATCCAGAGCCGTATAGGATTGATATAGGAGCAAACAAGTCCGCTTTAACATGTTGTTGTTGCTGTTTACTCTTTTTGCTCTCTCGAAGCGATACTGACTTTAAGCCTAAAACGTGGCGCTGCCTGTGTCCTTTCTGGAAACGTCACAAAATTTGCCTCGCGGAAAAATTCCCCCGTGTAACTGTCTTTTCCTCTACACAGCCACAACAGCCATAAAGCGTGTGTCGCTTGTCAAGCTCGCCATTCATTATTCAAATTACAACGAGGGAATCCTCACATTCATTTTTGCCTCGAGGCACTTTTCACACGATTTCCTCCTCCTTTAATTCCCCCTCTGGGGACAATGCTACATTTCGCTAAGTCCGCGTCCAATGTCCCTTATGACCACTCTCAAAGAAGGAATGACAGACAGAGCCTCTACTTTCCTTTCATCCTGTTTACGTTGTAAGTGATCCCCCCACGATAACTAAAAACTTGGTGCGCCCTTTATTCAAATAAACACTTGAACACGCATCCAATAAAAATAAATAGTAATAATAATACTAGTCGTCGTCGGTCTCCTTTAAACGCATTGTGCTCCTTGCTGCACACAATGTGCACAATAGCTACTTACACGTCATGCAACATGCTTCCTTTCAGAGAGATGCCACATTGTACATTCTCCACCATTGTTTGCGCGTCCTCCGATTTGACAAATTGCTACCTCTGGGCCGCTACCTTTACTATTATTCCCACTGTTGCATTTTCTCTTCCATCTGTGAATGCGCCGTATTGTTCCCCGAGTTGCATTTAAAGTTTGCTGTCGCTTGTTATTGGAATTGGGGGGGACGGGGAAACGGGGCTGTCATCCACCATACATATGTGTGTATGGTATCTTCCTGTCCTCCCATTCTTATCCCCGCATCATCATCATATGTAACACATTTCATTCTATTCTCCTTTCCAATGTGCGCCGTGCGCCCAACCAGGGAAAATCAAGTATCAAACCAAAAAGGAAACAAACAAACAATAACA
>JAHZNE010000572.1:0-17703 GCA_027744055.1 Callyntrura sp. NNG-2020
TATTGGTTTAACTGAAAATTCGTCCAACTTCTATTGTTTTTTTCTCTCTTCTTTCTTTGCCATTCTCTCCTTCGTTTCTCCCTTTTATATGTTTTCCTTTTCGTGTGTGTGTGTTTATAGCGTACACGCAAGAGCATTAATAATGTCGGTAAGAACTTCTAGTTAGAGATACATCTACATCCAACTTATTTTTTTATTATATAAAAGGAACGACGTGTGATTCTATCCGTACAAGGTACAGGGACGAAAATAAATATTCCTTTTCTCTTCCCTTTCTAAAGCTCTCATCTTTCGGGTATATAATGTATGGACCCATTATTATTAGAACAGAATGCCGTGTGTATTAGGTAGCTTTACTACATCTGAATCATTCCCAGAGGAGCTTTGATAGTAGTAGGCAGCTGTGAGTTCATGATTCTCTTGAGTTCTGCGAAGAAACTTTGTTTTTCCTTTCTCCATTATGATATATACATACAGACTCACATGGACTAGGCTAAACTGACTAGATGTGTTCTGGGTTGTTTTATGGTGTTCCCGGAGCCCAGTAGAAGAAAAAGAGCACACACACATATATAGGTTGAGGGAAAGCAGGATTAGAAAGTCTCTGAAAGCATTAGGTAAACTCTAGATTTCTTTTTGCTCTACTTGTATTTTAGCACTGTGGTGGTGTATACTCACGTTTCTTGCTACTACTGCTGTTGCCGACGACGTTGGTGTGGAGGTAGGTGAGGTGTGTACAAGGATGATGATGAAGATGATGACGACGATTTTCTTCAACATATTGTTGACTCAAGTTCTGACCTGAAAATAGAAATGGAGTGGTTGTAAAATTTAATACCTGAAGGGCCTTTCACAAATTTGTTTTCTGTGGGAAAAATCATTGATCAAGATTCAAGATTCTCTAGTAACTTTCCTTTTGACTACACAAAATGGATGGTGTGCTGGTGGGGCATAAAGGGAAGCTCGAGGATGTGCCTTTGCCTTTCCTTTTTTGGCAGAACAATTCTAGTTACGCTGAGATAATGGTCTGTCTGCACTGTTAGAATATAACAAGGGAAATAACTTTGGTAGTGTGTTCACAGTGCAGTAGGCAAGAACCTGAGATGGTTTTTATTTTTTTAATGCTACTCTCATTTTTAGAGACATTTCCTTTCGAATAAACTTTGTGGGTCATACAAAATACGATATTTTGAGCGCTCCGTTATAATTATTACAACTTTTTCTTAAGGCTGTGTCTTTGACCTTTCCAATTAAAACTAGTAACTTTTAACACCAATTACAATCATACTTTTAATTAACACTAATTTTGTCATTTTGTAGTAATTTTTAAAGACTTCATGCCTATAATTGAAAAATAATGAGTTTTAATATTTTCAAAAAAGATTATAACTTAACCTAAACGCAAAAGAAAATAAAAACAACAATTGACTTTCCCTTTCGTTAAAAACTTTCCACTCAACAATAAAAAAATGTATCTCTCTATAAATTCCCGACAAACCGACACATTTTTAACATGAAATTACGACCATAATATGTATAATTATAACAATATTAATACAAAAAAGTTTTTTCGGTGTCACATATAACCTGTAATCAAAGCTAGCCCTTCCAACTTACACCTTTCAAGTTCATTAAAACGCTATTTTCCATGCCGCATTTTTGCTTGATGGAATTGTCGTAGTATTTCAAAACTAATCGTATCGCATTTCAAATTCCTTCTTATCTTGTATACTCATGACGAATGAAATGATAATAACATAAAATAAATAAATACCTAATAATTGTAGAGGTACTACTTTTGACTACTCACTTTACTCCTATTAACCACCATCAACTAAAACTGTGATTTTAATTAACACTTTACATAATTATTGCTCTATAATACTCTCTGACTCTAATTCCTTGACCGGTGAAAATGTATTGACTAATTCGAAATTGTACCGTAGAAAGTATATATTTTTGACGGAATATCTTACAAACAAGCAATATATATTGTCTCGTCTTCGCTATGCCATATGACTCGAGTTTGATGACAACAAATATCGTACCATTTTGTACAATAAACCGATTAAAGTATTTTTATCTCGTTATTACAATACCACGGAGGAAGTAATAATTGGAGTCTATCTGAAAACTGCTCCAATTTTAAAAGTGTACTTAAGTAGAGTTTATATAAACACACTCTCGTCTTTGCTGTGGAGTGAAACATTTTACAAGAACCGATAACGGATCTATATGAAAAAGCAGATTTTTGATCACTTCAATTTTTTATATAGTATATGCTTTCAGCAGCACAAACGGGTGATAATTCGAGACAGGTAGAGTTGGAACTCATTTTTTTACAAAACATTTTTCCATGCTCTGTGAGAACAGTGCAAGTATAGTAACTTGTGAAAATCTTTAACTTTGAGTTTAAAATTAGTTAAAAATAATAGCAGAGTGATTTTTCTGTAAATATATATCTATATTTCGGTGTTTGTGAACAAAACTGTATATCGTGTTTTTGCACTAGTTTATTTATCTATTTTTAGTTTAGTTTCTGTCAACATGAAATTGTTGTTATAAAAAGCGTTTGGAAGTATTTTTGCGTGTGGATACAAATTTTTTTGTTTCAAACAGAGTTTTGTCTTATTTTGCGTCCTGATTCGGCACTTCGACAAAAAAAATTATTTTGAATTGTCGAAGAAATACAAAGTTTTGCTTGTTTTGTTGTTCACATTTTACAAGAATTTTTACAAACATAAATACATTACCACACAACCCATACATTTCTTCATCTGCAGACCTGCAGTTTTTGTGCAGACTTACTCTAGATAGAATTTAAAGAATTTGACAACTTTTTCGCCGCTCATTGAACCTTGTAAAATGGGAAATGTTTTACAACTTGGAGGTTTAACGGCGAAATATTCGACTTTTGAACAGTATCATTTTAAGGGGAGCAGTCTTAAAAGGGATAATGTACAGGCATACATAGCAAAAACGCCTTGTCTGAACGCTGATTCCAGTTTGTATTTAGTTAGAATTCTTAAAGCTAATCAATAAATTGTTTGAAATTTAAAAAAGCCTTAAACAGCAGGTTAGTTAAGTAAAATATAAAATTGAGTTTACATTTACGACGGCGAAGTCTTATTGTAAAAACGTGCTTCTCAACTTCAAAGTCCAACCTTTTGAAGCGATTTCTGATACGAAAAACGAGAACGAGACATTGTATCATACGACATAACAAATCGTATAGAGATTTATCTATTTCTATTAGGATTACCACGAAAGCAATGTAGCAAAAGAGTGTTTAAAAGATCTTGTTTGTGCATGCTTTAATAAGAAATTGAGTGTAAAAAGCCCCACTAAAAATGTAATGTCGTAAACGTGCGTGCCTGAATAGGTAAGTCTGTGTTGCATGCAACTTACTGCTAATTTTTTTTATCTCTGCAAATAATACTTAATGCATTATGCATGTCTATTGTCTATTTTGTTATTATTGTGCGTTCTCCTTCCTGCTAGTACAAGAGAAAGAGTAGCTGTGAGTATCGTACAACAATACCAACAGGAGTGGATTGGGAATTGGCGTTTGCACGTTGTCCTCATCTACTTAGCATGTGTCGCACGGTGATTTATTCGACTTGTTCGCGTTGTAGCACTTGTAGGTTCCAAAAAAACAAGAAACGCTATAGAACACAACATTTTTTAGAAATACACATTCATTCAAATTATCCAAAGCGTATTCTTAGTGCATGCAAATATTATGCATTAAAAATGGTTACTATAGTAGTTACACTTTTAGTATTCATTTTTTTGCATAAATAGCCAACTCTCAAGACTGACAAAGTGAGTAAAATTTTTGAAAGGGCACGACAGAGAATTGTAACATGTGTACAAAAATCACGGTATCTTTCTCTGTCTTCGTTACAAAAATGCCGATCTCGTATTTGCCTGCTGAATAGTTTCAACAAACTCTCATTAGCTGCTTCTCTTAATGAATTATATCAATAATACTTTCACCACTACTACCATGCCACCATTGCCACTTTAACTAGCCAGGGAAATACGCGAGAACTACTCCGAGATCAATTTAAGTTATAACAAACTGTCCTGGAACACATACACACACGAGTATTAAAACCTATTAAATTTCTTATCTCCCCTCTTGTGAACCTGGTAGAGGCTAACCGCATAAAAATGACACTTTTCCGCTTGTTTCTTGATTGTGCTGTATGTGTGTGAGCTTCGTGTTGGAATGTGTTGAGTTTCTTCTTGAGCAAAAAGATGATGATGATGGTACGACGGTGTGGCACTTTAGGACTATTGTATCGTATAATATCGCAAACTTTTAGTGCTTCAGTATTTTGAAACTTTTCACTAGCGTGCAATAACTGTCGTGTGAGTTTGTATGTGCTTGCCTTGTATAGCGGAAAAACTTGTACTGGTAACGACGGGTTGGGGCTCGAATGGGTTGAAGGAAGTATGCGTAACAGAGAAAGTAGCAAGGAAAAACTGGGCTTAAATGATCGCTTGAATGAAGGAAAGCTTGTAGTTGTGTAGTCTTATGCTCGTAAGTATGTAGACCACGAAATATAAAGAGAATCAGTAGTAGTAGTAGAAGTAGTAGTAGAACTGCTAGTTCTTGTGGTAATGTTAGTGAAAATGAAAATATCATCAATAAAGTTTAGTTGAGAACAGGCAGCGTTAATTAACAAGAGATTTTTTTCTAGTGTAGTTGGCTGTTTAGTTAAAAATGTGTTTAAGTGTGTAAAGTAGTATCAGTAGCGTAGTTGAAGCCTACACATTTTCTGTTTCGAGTTATACGGTCGTTAGCTGTAGTATGTATCATTTGCGGATCTCTGTGAAGTCTTCTATAAATATGCTATGCCTGTTGTACCTTTTATCTATATATATATATTATATATATATACGTGCACTATATGTATTTAATGGTAATGATAGTGAACGTAGGCAATTCTCGTGTTGGTTAAGCCAAGTGTATCGTATTTTGTTAAACGAAGGACAAAATTACTTTCTGTCCTTGTTAGAAAAAGAATAGAAAGTGTAGAAACAGGTTTCACTTTTCTCTACAGCTTTGTAAGTATAGCGAGCAAATTATCGTGTTGGTTTGAAATTAGTGTCCATGCGATATTATTATGTTACCGTATATATCGATATAATATATACCGGATATTCTCGAATGGAAATCCCGGGTTCTATAATAGATTTGGTTTCATGCTTCTCAGCAAAACTGGGTCATCATATAAGAGATTGGATATGTACCAAACTCGGAAAATGACTTTGTTTCTGTAGGAAAAAGTCGCGAAAATCCTTCCATTTTCTTCACAAACATCAGGACAACGACAGTATGGGGATTTTCACTATCATTTTTGATTACTACTACTTTCTGTTACGGTTAAGGCTATACTGCCTAATAGGAAACCTTCGTACACGGATATTGGAATGTAATTATTTGTATTATTTCGCCCCATCTTCTCCAAAACTACACATTTAATGTTTTCAAAATTTGAAGCTAAGTAGTGTGAACAATTATCCATTTAATTGGTGTGAACGGGTACAAAGGGGTTCATTGTGAAGCCGCTAAACTAGTTTCCCAGGAGATTAACCTTAAATATTTTTATAATGGTTCACACGAGTTACGAGTTGAATAAAAAATTATCACCTACTGAACTTTAAATTTTCATAAAACGTTCTCAATATCATCAATTTATAAATGTCGTAATTAACAACTTGTCTTATTATTATGATTCGAGTTGATCTCTATGATTTCTGTTATATATGGGATGTTATAACAACTAATTGGTAGATATGAATGCATTTACTGCATTTACCGTGTGCTGCAATGCACTTATATTTATAATACCAATAACTTCCAAAGAAATTTTAGCAACTCGTGGATTACAAAAGAAAAAGAAGGTTCACTTTGATAATGTTGTGTATGCAAGCAGTCATTCGGAAGTTAAAACTAATATCATGTTTTACTACAAGAAATGTATATCTTGCCTGGGGATACCTGAAACCAATTCTCTTTTTGAATCCGGATTCTATACGAGAATATACAGTATATTCTATATAGAGGCAGCAGCGAAAAATATTGTATATATTGTTAATACAGTATATTTATCAAACTGTACATAAATATTTTATATATAACTGCCATGATAGAGCTCCTAAAAGAATTATACACGTAGAAAGCCTCGTTTTTTGAGACGATCCTCCAAAGCCACTCGAGATAATTAACATGGGTATTTTTTTGTTTTTATCCTTTTTTCTCCGTCTGTAGTATCAACTGGACTTCCGCGGGTTATCTCCAAGAGGAAGAAACTCACCATATCGAACAGATGCCGATGACGTGGCTGGTGGAGCAGGGAGTGGTGAATCCAAGGGCGGTGGAGGCACATCCTCTGATGGGTCCATGTGACAGTTCGGAATGGCCCGACGGGCCAAACAAGGAGATGGACGCAGGACCCGAGTTTCATTCTTGCTCTTCTAAACAGCTCAACACAAAATGTGTACTGTACGACTGGGGATTACATTCCCAAGGTCGTACAACTGAGCATATGTTTAGAGCTTCTCTCTTCCTCTCATTGTTGCGCCATATTTTGAGACACGTACTCTTCTAACATCGTCACCAACAACATCACAATAATTCGTCTTTCAACTTTCTCCGTCATCCTATATCATCGTCTCCACGCATACTAAACGAAGTTTTTACTTCAGAGACAGGGATTTCGGGGAGATTGGAGGGCAAGAAATGCTGGAGGGTCTTTGTTGAAAAGAAATCAGACAGAATTGGTTCATCAAAATGAAGAAAATGGTCTTACATCGCCTCTAACCTTGCGGTGAACGTCGCCGTCTCTTCGTAAATGATGAGACAAGACAAATAATTTGGGGCAATGGGAGACCTTCATCTTCTCTAGATCCAATTCCAACACCGTATATTCGTATATATGGTTCATGTATGACGCTTTACGACTCATGCATGCTTATTTCATAACATCATCAACTACAACGACCACCATTTTAGCAAGTCTCATCGCATTACTCATTTGTACGCGACTCTACATTTACCAGAGTATGTTTCCACATTGAAATAAAAACTCTTTACTTTTTCATAAACAACGGAGCAACGTCCGTAGTATCGCTCTAAAACATCATTCAGCTTTCATCATGGAGCTCTCTTTCGCTGTCTATGACGTCCTATCATCATGTAATAATGAAATTATAGCAGAATATTCGCCTAACATCCAAATGCTAAATAAACTGAAGCTGAAGGTGTATTGCTATCATCAGATGGAGAGTTTTTTGTTCTGGTAGCACTATAAAGCTCTAAGCGGCCTGGCTGATAAGTAAAAGAGCCAATTTCAGATCAAAGTGCCCCGCAGCCAGCAACGGAAATCACTTGAGCTTTCAAGATAAAAGTAAACAAACAACGCAGAGGGAGAAAAGTGCTTATGCTTGGATCTGATTCCTGGTAAATGTGCTTTCCTTCTGATGGCAACACGGGGCGACACGGGAACACAGTGTGAAAGAGAGCCACTAGCTACTTAATTCTTTTATATGGGAACGAATCAGGGAATGAAGAAATACCTGGAGAGTATTAGGAGAAAAGTTGGAAAATGCTCTTTAACTGTCAAGTTGCTAGTGTTGTGAAGGGAAAAGGAAGGGGGCTAGTGTAGGGAAAAAATGGAGAGAACCAACAAAAGTCACACTATACATCTTTTTCTATCTGATGTTTCAGCAGAAATGGCTATTTAGTGGAGGAGAAAGTACATTTTGCTTAACTTGCATAGTGTGCTTTCCCTCCCTCTCTCCTGCCTTTTTAAGGACATGTCCTTAGCATCACCGGAAGAAAATTAAACCATGATCAGCGAATTAAAATGAATGAAAAAGTAACGAGAACAGAGGAACGCGTATAAAATAACTGCTTCAAACAACCTGGATAAACTTCAAATCTGTCAAATCTTCAAAAAGATGCCATCTTAACATTTTTTGAGTACAGAACACGGAGCAGAGAAGAGAAATTTAGAAAAATAAAATGAAATCCAGCATTTAGCTACATGCGAGACTGAGAGAAGTCGAGCGAAAATTGGAACTCAAATCGGCAAACTGTTGCAAATCCTGCTATCCGTCTCACCATGCTCACCACCACCATCGTCGTCAAACAACGTGTCTGGCGAGGATTATATATCTTAAAGATGATTGGCTTGTCGACTGCAGTGGCAATACGTTTAAAAAATAAAAATGTGTGTATGTAGAAGCTTTATTACTGGTACAAAATACAACCGAGGAGAAATAGAAAGTGAAAGGTCAAGCCATTGCTAGAGTTGCTCAATTCATCTATCCAGTCGTTTTTTATCGTTGAATCTTTGTGTTCTCTATAATGTAATAGTAACATGTTAAGGCGTCGTCGTAATAATATATAAGAAAAGTAAAAAACGAAAACGGTTAGGTATCAACATCACAGCTTTTTACAAAATAAATAGGGCAAAAGGCCCCGTGTACATAACCTCTTTTCAATTTCTGCTTTGCTAGGATTTTGATTACGGTGGACTACCACGGAGCAGAGTTTCTTTCATGTGCGTGCACACTCACACAATTTGTAACATCCAATTATTTTGAACCATCCATCTGTAAGTGCATGCCACAGAGAGAAGGAGAAACGGCATCATTAATGAGGTTGATATAATACGTGTGATATAGCTTTTTATATTACTGCGGTGTTATTTAGACACTGTGCTAAAAATGCATAACTTATTGATATTCAAATGGGCTTCTTCACTTTTGACTTTACTGTGTGTGTATATTATGCGTTGTGCCAGGGGTAACTATAATATCCACGCAATGTTTCCTAAAAGAGGAAAAAATTGTGTTGATCTAGAGAAAGTCATTTTCATTGCTGTGTATATAATATATACAAATAGTATGTTTTTTGTATTGTTGGAGGTACACTTTTAAAAATGTAATCATTCCATATGTAAGAAAACTATATGGCTCAACATTGTTTATTTTAAAGAAGTTCACCTTGTCTCAGTATAACAGTTTCGTTTTTCTCAAGAGAAAATATACTGCTTTATTTTCAGACCGTTAGATCTTATATCATGATGATGATGCTCTCAAGTGGTTCCTCTTGCCAAAAAAGTTAAACTAGCAAGTAATAATGATAATAATAGTATGTGAAGTGATTACTTACATAATGTTGTAGATACGATGATCATTTTTCCAGCAGCATGTAGAATTTACTGATTGCAGACAACTAGAACGTGCGAAATAGATATGAGTAAACTCATATATAAAAAAATGAAGGAACAACGTGAAACCGGAATGGTTTGGGAAGTGTGTACAGTAGAATGCTGCGAAAAAAGAAAACACGCTGAAGAAATGAGGTCATCGTCATTCAATCGCGATTGTTACTGCCATCAACGAATCAAACAAACGAGAGAAAGAAAAAAAATCTCGTTAATGCTCAAGTCAGTCGACCCGTATATATTGCCACCCATCGCCATCATCATTACAGAAAAGAATATACTATAAAAACGAATAAGTACATCAGATACTAATTATATAACACACGCGCTTACACGGTGGTGATGCATGTTTTAATAAGAACACTGAAAGTGTGAGTACATCTACTACTACTACTACTCTACTACATTACTAAAATGATCTATATAATTTATTATATGTGTAAACATCCACTACTTTTACTAGGACTACTACTATATATAACTTAGTATAAAAATGTGACAGTATGTGTGTGATCCCTTCAGTAATTATAGTATAGTGGATAGTGGAAGAAAGCCAATTTATATACTACACAGCCTGCTTCAACGTATTTCCCTAAATATGTCAGATTTTTATGTGCTCCTCTTGTCTCAACATATATCTAGTCTGTGAATACCTATCTATTAAGCTGTGTACTCTCATTTACATTCTTTTTTAAAAGTTCATTGTCGAATAACTTTAGCAGAGAAAATGACTACCCACACGAATTGTACACATATATAGGTACTATACATGCTTCACTGTATTTGCTAATTACGGCTAATAATATTTGTCCTGCAAAAATATATTTGCAAACAACGAGCTAAATAAACGGATTGGTTTTAATGACAAATTTAAACAATCAGATACTCTAAAGCAAGTACACTGACTGAAATCTTAACTCATTAGTGTTTACTGGAGCTCTCGTAGACGGTAATAGATGTAAGATCCCCGTTAATGCTAAATCAAGCAAGAAAGTAAAGTAGTTACCGAAATGAGGCACTTTGCACCTTCCCCATTCCCTGTATATGTCTAATGGGGAGACGATACCAGCGTTATACCATTTACTCGATATGTGTAGGTAGTTGTTTTCCTCTATAACTTACTCGTGTCAATTTTGATCGCTCTCAATTTAATCAATCACAATGCTGAAATGTTCTGAAAAATATTCCTGTACCTTATAATAATAATAAATAATAATAATAATAATGTATCGATGGTATAGACACATTGCATATACATAGTTATACTGATATATGTTTATGTTATTAATACTTAAATACTTAATATTATTGTATGAAATTCGTAGATTTATGGGTAAGTCATAATATAAACATAGCGTATAGGGATAAATTACTTACACTACTTATACTGTACTTGTTTAATAATCAGCTTAATGTCCAGGCTTCCATTTTTACACTATTGTTCTAGCTTTACAATAAAATATATTTGCCAATTCAGACGGAAAATCTGTTTTCTGTTTAATTTTTATAGAGAGAATGAAACAATGTGATCCTTAGTATAAATATATGTATATGCTATATGCTAAATGTACATTGATGTGCTGATAAAAGATAAAATTCTTCATGGTTCATCGTGGGATACTACTACCACTACAATATGCGTATAGGCCCTAATGTATAGTTTTAAGTCACTGATGAATCTAAAAAACGACAAAGCTAAAAAACAAGGTATATAAAACCGAAAGGTAAAGCGTGTAAGTGTTATATGGAATGTATTAAATAATATATATCTCTATATATTGTATGTCTATGTTAAATACTGCGTCGAATTATTTGATGAAACATTCAACAAAATGGGTAGTTAGCTTAAATGGTTACTGTGTATCGAATTCTTGTGTGCATGCTTGTATATTGTAATACATTATATGTATCAAAATTTAATTATTTAATTGTGCTGTCGGAGTCATGTATTACCCTTTAATGCATGTGAGGATATACATTTCTTACTGTCAAACATGTGTACGTTCATTAAATTGTTATCAGTGAAGTAGTTATGATAGTGTATTGATAGGGAGAACGGAGAAGAAAGGGTAAACTTCTTATATTCCAATCTCATTTAAAATGTAATAAATAAAGTGAGCTGATTTCATGTGACATATACTGATGAAATTTGCATACTAGAATAATGCTTCAATTTAAAATTATGCATCGCACACCTTAATTCGCCAAGTATAATTTGAAACTTTCAAATGGAAAGTACAGCTACGTTTTTCATTAGTGGTTCAACATCAACACAAAATAAATTCGTTGTCTCAAGTAGCCCCCTGTTACTTATACTTTACAACGGGCCAAGGTATGGTGGGATGGAATCTTGCATTACGATGGCTAATGTAATCAACTATAAGAATGTTTTACGTACCAAATCCAAGGCATATGATTAGTTATACATATAAATATGAAATCAATAATCAATATATCATTAAAAGAGTTTGCTAAAGTGAAAGTAATCTTTATGCTTCCTTTAATATGGGTGCATACAATTTTACCTTTGCAACGTTATATCCAACTGTCGTACCCAATTTCTATAAGCTTATTTAAAAATCCTACTTTCCAAAGGTAAAATGTACAGAATCAAAATGCTACTAAATAAACTGAGTGACAGCAACCATGTAATTTATGAATCTGCAAAACAATTTTGAATTGATGCTTAAAAAATAACGGTGCCAATCTTGGGTGATAAGAACATCCTTTGGTGCCAATACGCAGTGCGGAGTTTTTCATGCCAAGCACAACACATAGATAACATTTGGAATTTTTTCTTTAATAAATTAGTTTTAAAAATTTTATTACCAACAAATTCATTTTGTCAATCCGACTAAACTAGACAAATATTCTTTACTATACTATTTTTTATGGATTAATTCTTTTACATTTCAAATAAGCTTTTGCATTCACTTGCTTTAGAATGGTAGAAAGTGATGTCCCAGGGCCACATTCGAAAGTTGACGGATACTCCAACTCCTTTGGTCTAAACAATGAAATGCAACAAATTATTATAACTATTTTCCATCAACATGTTTCAAATTTATATATTAAGCGTGTCTTGTGCTATTGCTTTGTAGCCTTCATTAAAAATACTGTGCATACATAGAACTTACCTTTGGTATAGATTTTGTATTACTTGCTCCCATTTCACTGGTCTATAAATTTGTTTCGCCAAAATCCTTTTCAGCTCTTTGGATGAATGATATCTCAAGCCAGTGACGTTGGAGAAAACTGGCATTCGCGGTCTATTGATTGTTACAGTTTCCAAAACCGCTTTCAATGGTTCAGCTGCTGGTTTCATTAGTTCAGTATGAAATGCTCCTGAAACGGGTAGTCTTTTAACTCTTCGTAAATTGAAGTCCTTGTAATTCGCTTCAAGAAAGTCTAAAGCCTCTGTTTGTCCCGCAATAATTTTGCAATGAGGAAAAAGGTAGTTTGCGATGGAGCAGACAGGATTTTCGATATTGAACTCCCTTATACACCATTCTTTAGCGACTAACAATGCGTAATCTGCCAAAACAAAAACAAATTTTTACATAAACAACCCTCAGCAGAATCATAAGTTTTTTTTTCAAAACTACATATAATATTGAATATCGACAATATTTACCATACTTAATTTAGAATCGGCCCCATAAATAACAGTAGACATGCCGCTTGGCACTATTTCGGATGCTAATTGCATTGCTTCAGCCCGTACTTTGACTACTCGTACTGCATCCTCAAATGACAACACCCCAGAAAATACTAAAGCTGCGATTTCGCCGATGCTAAATCCAGCAGTGACTACACACCGTTCTATAACGTCAGGATTATCATCCCTAAGTCTCTCTAAAGCAGCTAAGGATGATATTAATATGGCAGGTTGGGAATAAATAGTTTGATTAAGTTGTTCGATGGGTCCATTCATACAAAGATCAAGCAGATCATATTCCAATATGCTGCTGGCAATTTCATATAGTGATTTGACATGTCGTGACATGGAAGAAACATCACCGCACATTCCTACGTATTGTGTGCCCTGCCCAGGAAATAAAATGACCTGTAACCAATAAAACACTTATATTTAGGGACTTGACTATTGTCATGTTGGGTGTTTATACCTCGCCCGGTCAAGACCTTAACCTTGCATCCGGTTAAACTGTCCATTCAATGATATACTCATTAAAGTAGCTAATAACATGACTCCAGGGACGCATCCTGTCTTTCATATGTTCCAAATTTAGCTTGACTTACTGATGTCAATGCCGGATCCAGTTTTCTTCTGTTCGTTTCATCCGACGCAGTGTCCCCCTGGTCAAAATATACTGATAGTTTTGTTCTGCTTGCAAACGGTCCTGTTACGAAAGGGTCACCGCCTATTCGGTTACGCTCCACAGGAGCACCGTATGTCGAAGAGTCTTTAATTAGCTTCGACACAGTCCGGGAACCTCGCGTCATCAAAGCATGCAACAATTTCACCATTTTCGATATTTAAGAAACACTCTAAATAGGCCACAACTATAAATACTAAATTAAACTTTGTGCGCGTTTAAAAAATTAAAATACAAAATATCAAAGCAGACTTGCTTCTTTTTTATTTTGCTTTGCAGGCTGCAGGTATCAACAAATTCACGTAACACTGACTTGATGGTCTGCTATTTTTCAGTATTTATAATAAAATCAAAACAAAAGTATGAAGACTTAAAATGCTGGACCGTTGTGTGTCATACAGTCATACCACAACCACTACCACCNACCACAACCACTACCACCTTCATATCACCAGACATCTTTCAATTTGAAAGTTTCAAAGAATGAGTAAACAACACAAATATTCCACATGTATGTAATTAGGTAGTTACGCAGTTATGCACTGTTTTCTGTCTGTATCCGGAAGTTTAATTGTCCAAAGATGGATGTATAAAATTGCATCTGTTCACAAATGACAAAACCAAAGTTTCCTTTTACGGTTATTCGCTTATAACACGTCTGCGTTCCGACTAAACGGTTAGAAGTTGTAACAGTAAATAAAAATAAACATTTTCAAATATAAACTCTTCCTTTTGTATTTCTGCATCTTTCATGCATTATATTTCTGGAATCGGCATTGCCGCGAGAAGCGGCTCAAAACTGGACAACTCAATGTTACTTGAAATCTTCTATTTCTTTCACATTCACGCACGTGCATGAAGACATGTTCAAAGACCAAACAAAGAAATTGTGTACTTCCGTTTCGCATCTCTCGCTCGGACAAGAGCTCGGGAACAACACAACACACCGTGAACCGATGTCATTGCATTGTGTTGAATAAGTTGCCATTTGTTGTAAAATAAAATATTTTGAAGAAAATATGCCGAAAGACAGATGGTGACGGAGATGGATGATTACAAGTAATTCCTATAAATTAATGCCCCGACTAAATTGGGGTGTGGTATTACAATTACACCATTCGTATAAGAGGTCATTATTATAGTCGCTCTGGAGGCAGGTATCATTTGAAGCCCCAGGAAAATTGAAACTCAGTAAATATATGAAGAGCCACACAATGTATACATTATAAATACTGATTTTTATTATCAGTTCAACAATTCAATTTTGGAAACGTTGAATAAAATGTACGATGTGGAAAGTTACTTTTGTATCACTTGTCAATTTTGTCAACCATGTCCGTATGATGAAACAAAACAACGCAAATCGGTTATTGTTTTTCCAGAAATTGTTGCCCATGCCTCATTAAAGTTCGTCATAATCCTCATATTCTTCTTCCTCCTCCTCTTGCTCCTCCTCATCCAACAACATCTGGTTTTTGAGAGCTTGTTTAAACTTAAGAATGTACAGAAATTGTTGTCCATGCCTCATTAAAGTTCGTCATAATCCTCATATTCTTCTTCCTCCTCCTCTTGCTCCTCCTCATCCAACAACATCTGGTTTTTGAGAGCTTGTTTAAACTTAAGAATGTTCATCACCACATCATCCAGTTTTTCTGAAGATGCAGATAATGACAATTAGAAATACAGCTAAAATATCCCGCAAGTAATAGGTCTATTTTTCGAATAAATGGTGAATGGTGAACCATATAACTTACCATGGCCGGACTGTTCATACAAATATTTTACACTTTCTGCAAGACAATTTCTATTTGAGGTGTACCACAAGCTTTCATGTGTTTCATCCACAACTTTCTTCTTTTTGTCCCGTACGCGATTTAACCACCGCATAGCGTACTTCCGAACAATTTCATTTACTCTTTCCTTCTCAGCAAGTGTACGCGCAATGCGCGCAGCTAAAACACAGAAGCTAATGTAAAACACATGTAGTTTTTCGCAAGCGCATTCAAAACGTAACTACTCACGTAATCCTGCCCGGAATTTCTCAACACGTTTTTGCCGTTGAATGGCTCGATGGTTTAATTCTTCATTGTAATCAGCCTCGGCTAATTTTTCGCGTTGTAATCGCTCAGCGGCACTTACAGTCTTTGCGTCAAACCATTTTGCCAGCTATAAATATGATACAGGGTATAAGTGCCCCACAATGCCTTGTCCAACTTTCCAAACATAATTAAAGAAAATATGGCATTTTAATTACGAACTTGGTTCTCATGCACAATTCTCCGATTGTTTCTTAAATGTTCCCTGTTTGCAGCATGTCTCATGTCATTCAAGGTAACTTCGTGAAGAAGTTGCTTTCGTTTTTCAATTTCATCGAATCTCATTGCTTCTCTTTTTGCAGCATTTACGGCCCTTAAATCTTCGTTAATTGCTGTTTGCATTACCTTTCGGTGCGCTCTTTCTTTCTCAACGGTTATTCGTCTATACTCCGCATACGCTTCCTTTTCTTTCCAACTACAAATTACGAAATATTGCATGCAAATTTCAACCGGGAGTGTGCAATGTTACTAATAAATCATTAAAACGTCTTATCACAATTTCAAAAATGGCATTTTAGTTATAAGTCGGAAACCGTTGGAGTGCAGCAGATGCTTTCTCTTTTTGTCGTGCTTTGGCAAATGCTTTGCGCTTCTCCCCCCGAGCTCGCTTTTCTTTACAAATGTCGTCGACACACTGTTCACGTAACAGCTTAGCTGCTTCTTTTTCAAATTCTTTCAGGTCCTCCTACACAAATGCCGTCTAATATTAACCTCAAAATTTAGCCGTTGCATTGCTATATATGCCTCTATACTGAAAGCAGCGCATAACTATGAAACTTATTCCAACGGCTTTTAATGATTTAGAATATTACCGCGTCGGCAATCTTTCGTCGAACGTCATCATTATAAATGGTTGACAAATATTTTCTGTATCTATTAAATTCCTTGGCGGTACAAATGACTTCCATATTTTCGTTGACCGTTCCATCGTCTTTTAAGATGTTGACAGCATGCCTGTTGGAATTCACTTTGACTGATGGATCATGAAGTATTTCGTACTTGTTGGACGGAATGCGTTCGAAATTTAATGGGTCATGAGTACAAAATGTTTTCGTTTTTCGTAGGATCTGCTCAAATGAAGGTTACATTATCAGGAGTAAGTAAACTTCATTAAAATTGTCGCTGATACTTTAGAATTTTTAGAACCACACTGATTTCCCAAGCAATCCACGAGAAAAATATAGAGCTCCTGGAGGTGCTGGAAGCGACGGAAGTTTTTGTTCTAAGGGGAATGTTTCCCATGTTGGTAAACTATTCGGAGGTAGATATCCTTCTGGTTTTGGAATTGAGTCTCTTATTACATCAATTGGCGTCTTTCGATGCACAGACAGCCTTTGCAGTAATGAGAACAACTTATAGTTAGATTAGTTGTTTTATACGTCTGAAGGGAGGAGTATAAGAAGAACGGAAAAATAATATATACAAATTTGATGCACCTAATTCCACTTTCATCAAAGTTGATATATGACATTTTTGTTTCTTTCGCCGGAACTAGTTTACAGTTGTTGTTGAGATCAGGCAGACATAATTATTGAATGCGCGTGGATTGGACTGGGATGGATGTTCTTTGTCCTAATAGATCACACTTAATAATTTAATAAAGGCATTTCAATAGGAAGCAGCGAACTCGGGAACAACGACTTTATCAATCACTTCACATGCTGATTGAATAAAATTTATTTTACTATAGACATTTTTATTATCAGAGTTTTTGAAACATAGCCTTTTGATGAAATCGATAACGATAAAGAAAACAGCGCGGTAATTTTTTGCAACTGATTTTTAGTTACATTTTTTTAAATGGGAAACGTCGCTAAGCAAAATTTTGTTACTGAATTATTACTCCGTTTCTGTAAGGACGTCTCAATGTGTAAGGTGGGTCTGGGTC
This sequence comes from Callyntrura sp. NNG-2020, assembly GCA_027744055.1. Classification (NCBI taxonomy): domain Eukaryota; kingdom Metazoa; phylum Arthropoda; class Collembola; order Entomobryomorpha; family Paronellidae; genus Callyntrura; species Callyntrura sp. NNG-2020. The sequence continues at coordinate 17,570 of JAHZNE010000572.1, forward strand.
AGTATGTTGTTGTGTTAGTGTCCAAGTAACATGATTGTCGGTACTAATGGTACTATTGATAGTGCAGACGGGGGGCGAGTCCAAAATTTTCCACAGAACCTCCAAAAAAAATAACAAAATTTATCAAAAATAAA
>JAHZNE010000573.1:0-29584 GCA_027744055.1 Callyntrura sp. NNG-2020
TTTTTTGGTGCTTTATGTGTTTGCTCAAACTCCATGAAGGACTGGTGCATAATAATAGTAAATAAAAAAGGAAAAGTTACGGCAGGCCAACCAGGGAAATACATACATAACCAGCAGCTATAATGATATATTTACTTGTGTCCCTCACTCTGGAATCAACACAAATTATCCGCGACAAGAATGCCTGTCTACCTTTTGATACATGGCAGGGCGGTGAAGAAAACGACAGCGGCAAGGGCAACGTAATATACACCCAGCCAGGGTGTAAAGGCACCCATAAAACTTGTACAAGGAACATACCATTAATCGACCAACGTAGGCCGTTCCTTTCTTGAAGGGCGCCACCGCATTCTTCCTCGCGGAGTGTATGCACCATGTAGCCCCACAGCACAGCAGTAGGGGAAATACCTTGACCGTGGCAACTAGGTACAAAAAAAACTTGGTTGCACCAGCCCTGCACACACAAACACACAAACACACACACACACACACACACCCACTTGGGTTGTTGGCGGACGGGGACATGAATTATGGCTGAAATAACGAAAGTGGCATATTAAACCCAGTTATTTATGTATTTATAGGCGCGTAGCGGTTGCATACCGTTAAGATTGGGAGACACACATTCCCCAACGCCATTTTCTTGGTAGGTTGGTGTGTTCCTTTAAAATGTGCATTTACACACCTTCCATAACGAACATGATGTGTCAGGGTGGTGGGAGAACACCAGAATCAACAGATTTGAAACGAGTACAATTACGCCTGCACCCAGAGAAAGCCTTGCTGGTTACATACCTCCTAACGGGATGCTACTACTCTCTGGTGGGGTAACAACCCGCAATATACGACTGGAATGATGATGATCATCACTCCCCGGAAAATATTTTCGCGACGGGTGGTGACGCTCCCGATATTACCACTCTTTTAAAAGCCATTTCTCCCCACTTGGGCATTCCGACAGGCAGACAATGTTTTCCTTGGCGATGCATTTACGGGATTTTACCAGGGTGCTTTTTTAATATTTTACCACGGCTAAACAGCCGGTCTGTTACGGCGACGTTATGAAATTCTTCTCGTGGAATAGCCCGATTTTAAATAGACAAAGGCAGTGGCAACAATATCTTTCATATCCTATCCTCCGTCTTTTTTGCATTTCCCCAAAAAGAAGGAAGAAAGTCTGGTGGTGGGAGACGGGGAGGGTATGAATAGCTGAAAATTACATTTTTAGATGACTTTCCACACTTGTCGGACGCAGACCTTTATTTTAGCTTGAATTTGGTTTCCCTATTATACCAGGATAGTGCACACACTACACTGATCATTTCCTCGTTGACATCACCACAGTCGGTCTTCTCGCTCGTTGTAGAAATGTTATTAAGCGTCAAGCTTCTTTCCGGTTCTCTTTTTCTGGCTCCCTGTCCCTTTTTATTCTCTCTGCTGTAGACAGAATCATTTTGTTCCTTCATTCCTTTTAATATTCCCTGTCTTGTTAATCTGTTTAGAGATTCATTTTCCAGCCACGCGTGCTTTCACTATTTAATGTGTGTAATTTGCCCGGTTGCTACTACTACTGCTGCCGTCGCTGCATTAATAAAATATCTCAGATTGTTTCGGGTTACAAGCCAGCTGACGCGTTAAAACAAGCTGCAGCTGGGGAAAGTCTCACACAGAGTGAAAGCAGGGAAAGCTGCTGGATTTTTTGTAGGTATATAAAAGGGACTGGTCAACTGCCCATTATTATTACTATTCCATGACCGAATCATTGATACTAATACACAAATGGTGTTCAAATTAGGGAAACGAATTAGCAGGATGTCCTGCGACCTACACCGAGTAAATACCGACAGTTTGAACGCACGGATGTGGAGAAAATTGAGTAGAGCAACAACTGAAATTAGACGGGTTCGATCCAACCCATAAATTATGAAACAGGCGGGCTGGTCAAATGTTGGAATTGCCTTTTTTAATTAAGTACGTCTATGCAACGTTCGCAAATCGCCTCCGGTTTACCGCTACTTCTCCCTCTCTGTGTATATATTTATAACGGGCCATTTTTGATTGTTTGCTTGTGTGCATGCAATTTTTCCACTGCTTTGAACAGTGTTCAAGGCCAGACTTTATTTCATGCTACAGTGGACTTTGACGCAGACAAACTAATACTTTGCTTCTTATTTTCTCCAATTTATACCCCTTGCGCACGTTATACTCTCTCGTCTTGTCCTTGTGCTCTTTCCCCAATAAACTGTCATAATTTCCCCCATAAATTTCCCATTAATCGCCGGCAAATTTCTTTTATATTTAACACTCTTTATTTCCCTTGTGCTAAATCCCCTCCCCGTTTTTCTACCATTCCCCCTGCCTTTTTTCCGGAAAGGGAAAGAGGCTCTCCAGAAAATAGAAACAAATCAAGAGAACTGCCTGGAATATGAATGTAGTGGAACCACCCGGAATTCAATATAGCCGTATCGTGAAACGTAACAAGATGCTAATATGATTTGTGCTGTTATCAATATATATCCTGCCTGCATTTGTAACGGGATACCAGGTAGACAGCCCTACACCAGAGGTGTAGCCATTATCCCCCCTTTGCTACAAACGCACGCACGCATTCACGCGTGTGTAGCCTCCGTTTTCTCTCTGAAAGCTCCCCGGCATTGTGAAAGCCGTAGTCGTCGTCGTCGTTTTCTGGCTTCTTTAAATAGCATTATTTGATGTTATTAAAAGACAAGTGAATTTCTTAAAGTCCCCCTAGAGTCTCAAGTGTTATCTTAACGATCACACCAAAGAGATTCTTAACTACATTAAGTAATACGCTTCCAAGTGACTGTGTCTACGTCGTAGAGGCATATTAGCGGTGTCTTCGCCTTTTCTAGCAAGACATTCGACACAGAGAGAAAAAACATGGTCATCATCAGCATCATCATTGTCGTCGTCGGTAGCAGCAGCAGCAACAGCATTACAGTCTTTTGCTGTGTGTGTGGTTGTAATAATGGCGGAAATCTACTCAAATTACTTTCACTTGTAGCGAGATGCTGATGGGATGACGCTTGTTTTCAGCCAGTTTATACCGAACCCATTATAACCGAGTATGGGGAAAAGTAGGTAGTTTTCTTTTAAACCTCACTTTCTCCTCCTTTCTCTGGGTTGACCTTTCCTTTGTACCGGGATGTACTACACCCTTTTCCTAAAATCGTTCCAGTTTAAGACAACCTTACTATAACAGCCTGCTGCTTTGTTACCTACGACATCTCTCCTCGGTGGTTATAGAGTCGCTCCTTTTATATCGTCAAGTCAGCGTTAAATGAGCTCATTCTCCCATGTCAAATGAGAGAAAAAGGAAAACAACAACAGCCAAAGCTGAATTTTTTCTCTCTTCTTCCTCTTCTCCAAAGTTGCCCAAACAAACACACTTCCCACAAAACTAGACATTCTAACATCCTACCTTTTTCTCTCCGCGACGCTGTAAGGTAGTAGTCGTCGTCGTCTTCGTGGTGGTAAAGTAACCATAAAAAGCCGTGTGTAATGCTGTGTAATGGGTGCCCCAAAACCCCACTCTCAAAATCTTTTTCTTTATTCGTATAAAAACACATCCTTCGCTGCCCCTAATAATAATAGACCCACCAACAACAGACACTGGAGCGCAGTCACATATTAACTTCTTGGAAGAAACAGATAAGCTCTATATGAAAAGCAGAGAGAGAGAGAGAGACTAGAATGAACATTACGTTTAAAATACCTGGGAGAGCTAAAAAAACTACTTGGGTGTGTATTGTTCTGCTGGCGGGGGAAAACAAAACGCAAGGTAAATAGTGGGTTTGAAAGAAAAAGGGGAAAGCACAAAAGTAGTATAAAGTATGTTAGGTACATGCCATCTTTTATAGAATTATAGATTATAGCAATTTTTCCTTTTAGACTTTCTATTTTTTTATCAACTTACTCCCCTGACCCAACTTATTAAGTTTGCACGCTCAGTCGTGTGTGTGTTGTTGATGTTGTTGTTGTATAACTACCTCGTAGGTAGTTTTTTCCGGGAGAGAAATCAGCCTCGGTACAATTTTTCAGGAGAGAAGAAGAAAAAAAGTGAGGAGAAAGCCGCCGCGAAAAAAACGGATGACTCTCTGGATACTATTTTTTACGTTTTCTTCACGCGGTAGTCATAAATTGTTTTGGTTTCCTGTTGTCCTCGTCTGCTGCTTCTTCCGCTGTTTCCCTTGTCACTTTAGTGTCACCGATATTTACTTGACGGGGTATTAGCGGGCTAGAAAGGGCTTTATTTTCGGCCGACTTTGTTTCACTTTTTTTAGTTTTGAACGGATAAACTGTGCGCGGGTGGGGACAAAAAGGGAAGAGAGAGAGAGAGAGACGCACCCACACCAGGAAGCACTGACAAACTGGGCACAAAATGAGAATGTTGATGATAACAGGAGTACTGCAATGACACGAGAAGGGTTCAAGTACACGGAGAAAGAGAAAGACACACACACCCGTTGATTGGCACTGACACACCCGTGAACCCGAAGAAAAGAGAAAATAACAATAATAACGGTGATGATAACGTCAGGATAACGGGGTGACACTCGTAGAAGGAAATGATATCTGTCTATCTGTAATCCGCCATATCCCAGCCCTGTCTTCGCGCAAGTCACTCAAAATCAGAAAAAGTTGGACGATCACACACACACTCACACTCACAAGAGAGAGAGAGAGAGAGAGAGACAGAAAAAAGAAACATGAAAATAAACCACAATGTTATAACATCAAACTTTCCGCAGTTTTCCACAACTTTTTTTCTCTCTCTCCGCTTTAGACTAATCCAAAGGAGCGTAAAGGTCGGGATAAAAAAAGAAGGGAAAGAGGAAACAAGAAAAAAATATTAGATACGATCGTACATTTCTGTTTACAAAAAACCGTTTCTTGTCATTTTCTGGGAAAGAGTGCCAGCAGAAAAGGCGATGATGTTGACGATAAGTAGGATGACGACGACGACGACGACGACGAGGATGATGACGATGATGATGATGTGTGGGTGAAATAGAAGAAAAGTTGAGTAGACGGCTGTGTGGTGAGTTTCCAGGTGTCTGCCTGGATGGGTATATCCGTCCGTGGAAGGTGTTTGTAACTGACTGTGAGCTTGGCTTCTGCTCGGGGTATAAATATACGAGAAACAGCAGCAGCAGCAGTGGTCGTGCTGGAAATAGGAAAGGAAAAGGAGAGAAAGACAACGACAGGGGAAATATGGGATACTACCCGTTTCGTTCCAAGAGAAAGTAGCAACACACGGTTAAGGCAATCAGTACGTCGCGTACGCTGTTATGCTGCTGCCGCCGTGCTAGCACACATCTTCATCATCATATATAAAACCATAACATTACTACTAGATAGAAAAAAAGAGCGACTAACACAACCAGAGAGAAAAGAGAGAGGTTTCCTTTTGTTAGAACTGTGGTCTACAAGGTTTGTTCTGGTCTTGGGGAAAGTTGTATCGGTGGCAGGGCATCGCGTACACACACACACACACACACAGTGGCTTTTATCCTTTCTCTTCTTGACTCCCGCTTATTTTCCTCGTTTCTCTCGCTAAAAAGAAGACGGATATCTGGGAAGTAGACCGAGAGAAGAGAGTATAACGACTTGCATTGTATTTGGGGAGGAAAGTGCATACATACACAGAGACAGAGAGGAAACTATAGCAATACGGGCACTCTTAAACTCTCTTGCATTATTCTCTGGCAGAGAAAAAAGGTAAGAAATGCAAAGAAAAATGCGATAATGTTTTCGTGTAGAGGGGATTTTGTCCAGAAAAGGTGTGCTGCTGAGAGAGAGAGAGAGAGAGAGTACGTGTGCATATAATAATGCTTGTCTGTTTATTTACATACGGTGATATCAATGCATTCCTCTTGCGATTGCCCATAATTGCCTCTTTCTTGCATACGGTCGTACGTGCGAGCTCTGGGAAACGACACGACTGAATATGTGTGCTTGTTCGAAAGAAACCCCGCGTGCTTGTACATTGCCAAATTATTAGAATGCGATTCGCCCTGTCAAGTCGTTGACACAGAGAAGCGGGAGAAAACAAGCGCGTACACAGATATATATAGTCATCTCTCTCCCTCTCTCTCTCTGTCTTTTTACACTTAATTTTAAAATGAAAATGTGCCCACTTTTCTCCGCTCTCCGCTGTTGTTGGAGGCATACGCGAAGACGCGAGAAAACAACTGCAACCGCTGCTGCTGTCGTTGTCTTTTTTGCTTTTTCCCGGCGTTGTTGATGCTGTTGACACTGGGGTCTGCGTGACGTCTATTTTTTTTCTTCGGAACAATAAGACTGCGAAAAAAGTGACGTTCTTCGAGATGATATCACTACAATAAAAAGAAACCGTTCATATTGGCACTTCCACGCCAGGCCTTTTTCTGTTGCAATATTGGCTGACTTTGGAGCGAAGATGAAAAAAAACAAAGGGAGAAAAGATGAAAGGAGTACGGCTTACAATAACAGCTTGTACTCGCTCTGAATACGTTTCTCATTGCAGCATTTCTTTCTCTTTTTTAAAAAAAGTACTCTCTCTCTCTCTCCCACTCAATTTCCAATTTCATGTTTGTATTGTTTGCGGAAGGAAGGAACGCACAAGGTGTAAAAGACGACGAGAGGTAGCGTAAATGGATTCCTATATCCATTCCCGGTCGTAATCAAACCAATCGAAAGATCACTTTCCATTTCCTCTCTCTCTCGCTTGCTCTTTCTTCGTGTATCTTCGCATCGCTGCGCGGCTTCCCCTCCCCCCCTTGTATTTTTTTTCGGTCCTGGAGAACTATTCAACTTTTTCGGGGAAAATTTTCCATTTTGAAAAAATGTGTATATTGAGGGAGGATGGATAGGAATGTGCAAATTTTTTGTGATAGAACACCCGCCCACCCACGACAACTCGGCACAGAAGGAGAAAGGAGTCGCCAGTGAAAAATACCTTTTTGTGTTTGTAGTCAGGGAGAGAGAGAGAGAGGGAGAGGGAGAGAGCCAGCAGAGATGTAGCTGTCCATTAAAAGCAATTTTTATGCCACTCTATTGAAAATGCGGGCGAGCAAAAAAGCAAGTCAAGTAAATAGGCAGCTACATCAAACAAGAGTAAGCTACTGCTTTGCCGGAATGAAGAAAGTGAGATATGCGCATCGGAGAGGGATAGTTGAAAAAAAGCGACAGATTTCCATGAATCTTCCCTCCCACATGCTTCCTTTTTCTCCTTTCCTCTTCATTCATTTCCCCATTTTTCAATATCACTTGTTTAAAAAGTTGTTTTTTTTCTCTCTCCACTACTACTACTTCTACTACTGGGACAATTCTCCGTAGAGAATATATCTTTCTCTGGCTTCCTCCTATTATTCTCACGTAGCGCGAGCAATGTGTGCCATATCTGCCTATATAGGCCAGGTACCTCCACAACCTGCACCCGTACCTCGTCCCCTTTACAATTTTGACCGTTGATAACTGCCAGTTTGAACAGGAAAACCCAGGAGGGAAGCGCGCAAAAAGAAAAATGAATACAGGCCGGGATCCAGCGTTCATTTTAAATTGCAATTTTGCTTGATCACGTTCATTCAATCATTCACTCATTTCGACTTGACCTACCCACATGTATAAAATGGAGAAATCTCTCTCTCCCTCTCTGTCCCACACAGATAGGTAGGTTGTTGCTCTGCACAAACACGTTCTGACTTTTTAATAGTGGTAGTAGGAGAGTAGGTACCTTATGGTGACCAGCAGCAGGAGCAGTAGTGCCCCACTAAAAAGGAGCGAGCCATCTGTCTAACTTTCACTTCTTTATTGGCTTTCTCTTCAAAGTGATTCTGTTTGAGGGAACCCCTCGATCCTCCCTCATTTTTAGTGGAGAATGACCTACATCTTTCTGTATTTAACTTTTACGCCAGTAGAGCAGAAATCATCATGTCACTTTTTATATTATCCAATAACAACCAAGACAACTTCTCATCCTTCATTTTTCACCAGTTTTTACCTCTCCAAACAAGTGGCCCACTTTTGTTGTGTGAGAAACTACTCTCTCTAGCCCTCTTTGACTTTCTCTCTCTCTCACCACTGCGACTTCCAGGGAATAAAATGAATTGGAGAAAGTTCCTGGTCAAAATAGGTTAAACCTTTGTTTCCTTCCAATTTTTACTCGTTTCCTGTTCCCTTGCAATTTTAAAAATCATCATCATTTCTCCGTCTTTTTACCTCGCAACACGTAAAAAATGTGGATATACCTATATCGCAGTAACGCTATAAATATGTACGTATCAAGCGGATGTTGTGCACACACCATCTCTATAGTTTACTTTCCCTCCCTATTACCTTCAAACTTTGTATTTTCCCCGACTCCCTTCCCGCTTTGTGTTCATCAGGCGCTCATATATGTTCCCGAAGAAACAGATTGACATTGAAGACGAGCAGTGGTGTTTCCGATGAAATTATTATATTTTTTCTTTTCCCCTCCCAGGATCTTTCCTTGTAACAGTTCGCGCGCGTGAGTGTGTTTGTTAAGCTGGCACATGTATTATCCTTCCCTGCTGCTGTATGACAATTCCATGTGCCAAAAGCCGTATTGTGTACGTGGGTGTCTCTCCTGCCTATTTTCCTGGGAAACTCGATCCCGTCTTCGTCCCAGACACAAACAAAATTTTAAGGGCATCCGAAAAAACACGGGGATACAACCTGCTCCTTGCGTATATCCCTTCCAGATCCCGTCTTCGTCCCAGACACAAACAAAATTTTAAGGGCATCCGAAAAAACACGGGGATACAACCTGCTCCTTGCGTATAGCCCATCCCATACCCAGAAGAACCCACCTAAAAATCCCCTTGAAAATTTTCCCTTAACTTACGTGAGGAGCAATGCAAGTTACTGAGGTTGCATTTGCTGTCTGTCCGTCTGTTCTTACGTGCTGTACCTTTCGAACAAAACTGAATTTTCATGTTTTGTTTTCAGGAATAAATACCAATGCGCCAGAACCTCAAGTTAAGTTCGAAGATGGATCCAAAGATCAACCCCTTGGGGTCAACAGTAAATTTTTAAATGGTAACCATACCTGAAAATTTGCGTACAGATACATCATAATGAGTTATGTAAGTGTACCCGGTTTTACCCCTGTCGGTTGACCCCTAAGGGCACTATAGATAATCAAAGTTTAAAAATAGGGGTTTTGGTATCTCCGGAAGGAAAACGAATTATATTGGAAATAATTTTCAGTAAATGTATGCAAATTAAACGCTGAATGGCTCATACAAAGAGTTAAGCCATCAGTAATGAAGCTAAGGGGAGTATGACCAAAAGGCTAATAATTAGTGAAACAATTTGTAAGCGCAGAAGTGCTTCACATAATGATTACGTTCTTTTATAATCATGCATGTACGTTATTTTTGATATGTTAAAGATACTAGTTCTTTTCCTGTTCCCCTTGGCCCTTTCCCCTGCTGAAGAGTGAGTTGCCCTGTGATCCCAAATGTCTCTATTCTCTATACAACTCTCTCTCTCTCTCTCTTTGTACTGCCATCAAACTCCAAATTGTATAGCCTTACACCTACTTTCCCCCCACTCTGTCAGTGGACATCAGCATCTCCACTACAACTCCTTTCTCCATCCACCTATCAATTTCAACTTTTTATTTATATTCCAAGGATCTCTCTTCCCACCCCAGCCTCTGTCCTTCCCTTGCCTGAATGGCCAGCTCAAAAGCGAGTTGAGACCCACCACGAAGTTCTCTCTCTCTCTCTTTACAAAAATAAACAACATGAACAAGTCAAGTGATATATTAGGGAATGCATGTCATGCTCTCAATCTACTCTTACTACCATCACTATTCCATTTTTTAACGAAACACACACTCTCACTCAGACAAGAGATAAAGCATCTGCAATCGGTTCAAGCCATCCATCCTCTAAATCGCGCACACAGTCATCTTTTAACTTTTCCATTTTTACACACTACTGGACTGCTCTCTCTTCTCTCTCCCACACTCAATCCCTTCATGTTTTTTCCTAGGGACCTTCTTTGACCCTCTTTTTAATGGCGAGAGCTTTTCTATTTTCCACTTCACTTCTACTTGTAGAAAACACAAACACACACACACACACTCTCTCTCTCCCCTCTCTCATCTAAAAGTGCTCTCTAGTCCCTGTCTCTTTACTCCTTTTTCCAATATCATAAATTCTTTTGAAATCCTGATGCCCATGCATACCCTGTCTCCCATTTAGGCGCCCCAATAATGTGGGAAGAAAGCTTAGCCCAACGTTGGCATGCATGCAAATGTATTTATTTCCAGGGAAAGGAGACCCTTCCCGGAGCTTCGTGTGCACCGCATAGTAATAATATTTTACACAGGAAAGTTCCAAATTACCCGCTCAAACTTGTCGGTTGTCACTTGTCACTTATTTCACTGTCGGAGAGACACACTTGTCATTTCCCGTCACATTTTAGGGCTCTCATGAATGAACAAGAAATTCGCGCATCAGAAAACCGACCATTGAACCCATATGGATTTTACGAGGAAATGCTGATTTAATATTGCAGTTTATATTACGTCGTTGCAGTTGCGTTATAAGTGAGTAGGTACGTCCTGGGGGAAAATGGCGTCATTTTTTGGCGCACCGCGCGATATTTCCTGCATATTTTATGAAATCGAGCAGGATCTAGATGCAGCCACCATAAAAAGGTTAACGAATTGCGCCCATTGGTGAGGTAAGAGGAGTGGAGAAAATTATAATGCAATTTTAGGCAATTCGTAAAATTTGACAGGACGTTTTCGCTTCGTGGTTGTAAGCGGCTTACGTGCGTAACCGACATGCAGGTCTGTTTGTACCAAGTGGTTTTTGTAACGGTACAGCATGTGCCGTTATCGTTCCCGAGAAACAGCTTACTGGAGGATTTCCCGGTCAGTAAATCTGTAAAAAAAACTTGAATGACTTTGAGAGATAAGCAAAAGGAAGATTCGCTGATTTGCCATAAATCCCGCCCAAGAAGGAGACACATTCGGTTCCCTTCCCGTAATCTCCCTCTGGTGACTTGTGTGTCACTGGAGCTTCTAAATCTGCCCCCAGCTGCTGCACCGTCTAAACCTGATATCATCTGACTGCTAGACATGCCCGCAGCCCTGGGAATGCTGTCTGCGAGTACGGTAATTACAGGCTGTTGTATATTACAATTTAAAATATCTTTGTGCCAACAACGCCCTAAAAGGGTCTTCATCAAGATAACAGTAGCTGCGAGCTGGCATGCAGTGGGGGGTTATCTAAAACCGTCTTTGTGTTTCTTCTAACTGGGACATACTTGCCAAAATGACAATAAAAAGGAAAATAATGAAACCACAAAGTTCGAGACTAATTGGACTCTCGCATCATCATCGTCGTCGTCGTTGTCGTTCCGATGAAACGAAGAAAAATGGGACATTCTTCGCTTGAAAAGGGAAAACTTTGTAACTTTTGTTCTCATTTTCTTTGCTGCCAGCTATAATGCAATATTGGAACGTCATCGCACTCTATGAAGTTGTTGTGTGGGTCGCCAACTACCTAGAAAAGACACTGACATTCAAGTAGACAAGGAAAGAACTCCGTTTTCCTCTTTAATTTGTCATCATCATGTTCAACTCATCAACTTGTTGTGTGTAACTCCAACTTGTAATCATTATTATACCCCGTTGTCGTATAAGTGTCCGGTTATAAAAACGGGCCAAAGTGGTAAACATGTTTCATCAATGTTTTTACTACACAGAAAGACATACACGCGAGCATTTAACCGTAAAACTTTATAAAATATGCAGAAATGCCCGTACAAGTGATACAATTAGGCAGTGTGTGGCATCTGGTCTGGGGTGTGTGTGTCTGAGAGAGAGAGAGAGAGTCAAGATGACATCTTTGTTCCCGCTGGTCTTGCTCCTTTTCAAAAGAAGATATTTCAACGGACATAAATTTTGTGGAAAGTGTAATAAAATGGAAACGTTTTAATGGCGCACATTGTAACATGTTGTGCTGAAAATTCTTGGGTGTATATAAATGTATGCATAATATTATGTGTATACAAGCCTGGCTCCCTAAAATAGGGGGGAGGCGGGGGAAGAGCGAGTGATAAAAGATGAAACTGCCAGTACATTTATTGCTCTGCATCATCTCACCACATTCCAGGGAAAAGTTAAAGAAGAATAGCACATAATATTGCCTTTTGGGTAAGAAGCTGTATAGTGATGTCTCCCCCCCCCTCACACACACACAAGGCGATGACGACGATGCGATCCGAGACAAAAGAGTGGTCGTCTTGTCCCCTGCGTTTTCTCACGGAGAAGAAGGTTGAAGGGTAAAATAAATATTTTTTCCTCTCAGATCGCCGCTCTTGGTTGTTTGAGTTGGCGATGTTAACAATATAATAAAATGAGCCACTTTATGAGCTACGTACACATACACACACACACACACCCTCTGCTCTAACATGGCTTGCATTTTTCTGGAGAAAAAATGGAATTTGAGAATGTGTAAAAATGTCATAAAAATGGTTCACACAGGGAGAGAGAGAGAGGAGAGAGAGAGAAGAGAGAGAGGTATTATACAAGAGCACGTATTCAAGTATGAGGAAAATGCTTGACGTGACGTTATGTCATACAATGACGCTAGTTAGTAGCGTTTGTCTTGTAACTGCTGTGGCGTGAGTGTGTGTTTGTGTTAGTTTTATTTGGTGTAAGTCAACTTTGATCAGCAAAACACACTTGGCGACAAGAGGTGGGAAAAAGGAGAGAGGAAAAAAGTCTAAAAATAAACATGCATGTCAAAGACGGGACTTTCTTTCCAAACTCATTCCGTCGTCAACGTCGTCGTCGTCGTTGTATCATCAACATCATCCTCCAGCTTCGTCAGCGTCTCCCGTTATCTGATCTGACATTCGACATCTTTCACAGAAAATGGAGTTGGTTGGTACCTACTTATATCCGTGTGTGTGTGTGTGTGTGTGCTCGCGTTCTTGAGTATAATTTGGACTTTATAGAGTGGATTCTTTCACATCAAAACGGAATTACTCCGAAATCTGCTATCACAAGCCGGTGTTTCCCACAACTTTTCTGTTTAGCTGGTGTGAATGAGGAATACATAATGCAAAAATTATTATTATAAAACCCGACAAAAACTGCATATGTACGTTCCTTGTAAAAATTAGCTGGGTATTCATAATTCCGTCTGCTTTCAGCTCTCTCGCTTCTTTTCCCTTTTATACTTTAAAAAGTACTTGAGGAAGAAAGTTCAAAAGAAAGAAAAGAGAGTTTCTCAATCCAAAAAGACAGATTCTTGTAAAACGATGGTGAAGACCCCTTATAACGGCCCTCCAACAAAACGTCTAACAGAATTGTACGCCCGAAAAAACACCAGAAGCCCCTTCCTTTCGTTCTTACAACGCAACGCCGACACATCAGGATGCGCCGTTATACGCCAGTTTTGTTATGAGAGCCGCCCTTATAGAAAGGTTTCGTGCAATAATAACGACAAGACCATATACTTCTTTTATGTTCGTCCTACTGCTGTTATACCCCAGTAACATCCCCGTATAATTTTTTTTCAGCGCTCCAAAAAATGACACGTTTAATACAAAAATGAAATGCAAACACAGCGTAGAATATGTATCTACTTTACGAGAAAGTAAATTAGAAAGGAAAGATGTAAAGAAAATTATACTCGTCTACAACCCCACCACCAATGTAGGTAGCCAGGTACCTATACACACATATTCCAGGCTCTTCTTCTTGTTTCCTTTAACACATCTCTCTACTTTTCCTTTTTAGGCAAAGTGTGATAATGAATTAGCCGTCAAAAGACGCTTTCTCAATCTCAGTTTCTTTTTTTTCTACTTTTCTCTCCATCTGTTACTTTCTCCGTGTCTCCCCATCCCTTTCTTTATCTTTTCCTCTTTTTTCTTTCCTTTTGGTAATTAGACGCGATCTTCTTGGAAAAGCATTAGCATTAAAGCTTCTTATTTCTTGGGCGAGATGGGATAATAAGAAAGATGATAACGAGACTGGCATGGTTTGCATGCTCAAGCATAACCACACTTGTTACGTGGTAGAGGGTAATAAGGGCTGGGGAGTTTATTACAGTTTCATATTTTTTTTAGTATAGCGAAATGCAGCCGTCGTCAGAAAGTTGGTGGAGGTATGGATTGGTACCCTCTGGGAAATAAAATGTGTCTTTTGACTTTTTCTAATCATCACTACCACTCAATGGCTTTTTCAGTCAGGGAGCACAGAAAAATAGGCAGTCATAAACTGTCGACATTATATGAGGGTTTGTTACATTTGGATCGTATTGTTTCCTCCGGGAAAGTTTGTCCCTGTTCGCCGTGCATTTACAGATACTCCGTGTAACTGGGAAATACAGAGGGTCGCAGGGGAAAGCAGAAAGTTGTTTTAATTTCCCATAATCCTTCCGTTTGTTTTAAGGGTATCCATTTATCTCTTGGCGCTGGAGGATATTTTTAATCAAATATTGTTTCAGGATGCCACAGCAGGACGGTGTCGGTATCGAAAAGGGATTTGTGTAAACCCAGCACAATTTTAATGTATATGGGGCAATGTCAACGTTCTTGTCAATTGTAATGCGACACAATCAGTATTTTTCTGACATAATTCGCAAAATGAAACGTCAGCTTCGATTTGGTTAATGTGCACGACTAATGTGGCAGTTGTTCAAGGTCAGGGAGGTATCGCTGCTAAAAAGGGAGCTAAGTTTTGCTTCCAACGGAATGATTGTCAGTTTACCCTACCACTACTACCTCTAAATCAATACTTTTGTTGTGCTGAGCCTCTATTTTTCATACAAGTTCCCCCATGCAAACCGCAACTGCACTTTTGATCGACTCGCACTGCTTGTTGTCTCTCTGCAAGGAACAACTTTTCCTCTTTTCGCGAGTATCTTCATAAATTTAAGAGACGTTGATCGTTTCCCTGCTTTTTATGTCTTGCGTCATGTGTCTCAAGCTAATCTATTTTGCAATACCCATTTCCCACAGGGAAATACCGGATTAAATTAAATTCTCAGCGGCGACGTAGGCTTCGATGTAATCGTGAATACGAGAATTAATTCTGCCTCTGCAAATAAGTTTTGTATACGTTGTTATTATTAAATACTTTGGTTGCTTTATATTTTAAATGCAAACTGTGCACTTTTTGCGAACAAATACATATTTTATACACGGAATTTTCTAAAACTGCACTTACGTCAACAAAAATGACAAGTGTATCTGTAAGTGGAGTGTATGTGTCACGTCAAATGTCGAATTATTTTTTTACAGTGTCTGCTCCACTTTCATAGTACTTACACCAGGATTCTTTGTCAGCTAATTTTGGTAATGGAAGTGCACATCCTTACATCCGTCGTCCTTTTCAGCGCGTTCATTAGCTTCAAAGTCTGAATTTCATGAGTCATGATTAATGTTCAGCCAAAATCTGGTTTTAAAACGAGTACATTGCAAAATGTGATGTTTTCAGCATTATATGTTTGGATGATTATAAAGTGGCCAAGCTACTGGTTGACTTTACGATACAATACTCTGCAGCCTGTTGTCTGGACGACGATTTTCCCCAAATGGTTGGAAATTTAATTAAAATCTTCACTTAAATGACCTTCAATCCAAAGAGAGAAGCACAAAATATTTCCAGGTATAAACTTTACCGCACATATTAAATCTTCCGTAAGTTCATCCTTCAATTTTTTTTACCCAAATGAATTGCAAAACAAGGATGTTTGCAGTTAAAGTTACAAACGCGAGACACGCTGTCCGCTGTAAATGGTACCATCACTACCGTAAATGCAACAAAACCACTGAGAGTGAATCAACTTATCTTGGTATTTCGCCCCTTACCTACGTGCCGCTTTACCGCTTTATTTTTACGAAATAACACCGCCCAAAATAGCCCTGGCCCATCAGGAAAGTAATCCGGACGAATAGGCATACCCGCTTGTAGAAAGTTCCTGCATTATTTGCACATTTTGACTAGTCCCACGCAAAATTGCCAGTTTGACGTACACCAGACGACGTGAATGTAAACTGTCCCCGTATCTATTCAAGGTTGATAGGCCGTCTTCCCTCTTTTTTATCTCTATTTCCACATTTCCAAGATTACATCGACGCTCAAATATGCACAAAAAACTAAAGACATACCTACACGACGAAAATTGAAAATTCTCCTACATTTATTCCCTGTATTTCACCCCGCGCCGGTGGTGTCTACCATTTTCTGTGCCAACCCCTTTACTCTCTACAATTCTACATAAAATTCCATTTTCCAAAACCACCAACTCCTCTCCTTCTATTCCCCTCCACATTTTTTACTACCTCCATTCCTCTCTTTTCCTCCAAAGTAGAACAGTGCCGCTGGTTATCGTCTTCGTGACATGTAGTCTCTTTCTCTTATTGTCCTCCGAGTCTACTTTCTTCATCACCCTTCAAGGTCACGATCACCGCGACAAGTTACAGGTCCCTCTCCTACCATCCATATTACACCCATATTATATTTATGCCTTGTCCCTTTCGTGTACACAACCCCAGTAACAACGTCTCCTCATAAACCCGTACTATAAACCGATCCCCCTATAAAAACCCCTCCAACAACCGCTCCATTCCAAATCCAACAAAATAGACCTCCTGGGAACCCAAGGGTGTCTAAGCAGCTATTCGACCTTCCCTACTCTGTCCAACGGGTGTGCGAAACCTACATACTCCGATATTGATACCTGATAAAAAAAAGTTGACATTTACCACAGGGAAAAGCAGTTTTATTACCCATTTTTCCTCTTTTCCCAGTCTTCTTCTTTTGTCACACAGCAGAGAGTACAGGGGAATGCGAGAAATGAAATGATGACGAGGTACAACAAAAAATACTGTATAGCACTACGACTACTACTAGAGAGAGATGCTTTCCTTTCTCGAGTTTCTTTCTTGCCCTGGGAGGAAAAAATGATAAAGAAAACATGACACGTCTCGGCAATCACAAAGGAATTGTAATTTCATATCATTCATTTCTCCTTGAAACACTCATTCTATATTTTCTGTTGTGTCCTTTGAAAGGAAAAACTTGTGTTTCACATTTCTCTCTCTCTCTCTGAAAAGCCCTCGCTGGCAAAAATATAAACGCTTACTTCCTTCATAGAAGTTCTTCAAAGAAGAAGACAAACAGGATGGCTACATGTAGGACGATGATGATAATGAAGCTTTGTAGAGAATGAACCCTCATATTATAAAATACTTTTTTCTCCTTTTTACTCGAATCCCATTGTGTGTGTACATACCTCCTATTAACTATAAAACGACAAGAAAATCCTATATTTATATTATTATGTGCACTTTGCTGGACATATTGTGTCCCTGTATAGTTGTACCGTACCTATGTTGAGTGTCATACAATGAGGAGACGCGCTTCGGCTTTAAGGTAAATCAGAGATTGGTAATGAAACGTTAGGATACACTCAGCTGCTGAAAGCTAATCATTTTTATCATTTAAAATTCTCGACGTCTTTCATTTTGGGTTTCTTCACACAACTTATTTGCATGCAGATGAGGGTGTGGTGGTGGTAATTGTAAGGATTGAAGAGGGGAGGTTCGAATGTAAAAAGAATCCAGAAATCTGCCTTTTTTTACACAGGACGCATCCTGATTTGAAGGAACACTGACGGAACGTGAAGGTAGTAAGGAGACAGGATAAGGCATACAGAGGGGGTTTTCAGGATGATGACGATCATGATGATAACAGTGCGAGCTATTTTGTGGAATAAATTTTGATGAAATGCTGGGGGGAAATTGTGAAGATGATTATCACTTGTAATCATGATGATGGCGATGATGATGAGAACCGGGAGGTTGCTAGTATGTAATGTGGAACGTAGTTAAAGATGATTGCAACTACTAGTCTCTACTTGAGCTGGGCTGAGGAATTTAGGGAAGCATCTACATGGTAGAGAAGACAAGTAGGACAAGGACACTTCTTGTTGCTGGAGTGGTGTCAAATGAGAAGGGAAATATTGGAAATGACAGACCATCGATCAAATATTGACACAAAGAATTGGTACAGGGTGAGGAGCGGTAATATTAGAATGTACAGGGAAGTATGTATGCCTATCTATAGTTGACCTAGTAGGAAGGTCGTTACTAAAATAGAAAAATTCAGGAAATTTTATTTGTATTCAGGACGCAGATTTACCGCAGAAATGGTTGGTATGTTTACACAGCTCAATTAGCTGATTGGGTGATTTTAAAAACTTACGTTTCCCATTTCTTACAAGATTTTCAATCTAGAAGATGACGTATCCTACAAAAATTCTAGTCAAAATGGAGAAATTAATGGTTTGTTATAATGAAGAGTGCTCGGGGTAACGTGAGACTACAGATCCTTTGCTTCCAAAATTAATTCGGCATAAATTCCATTACACACTTTTAATATCAACGAAGCGAGCGGTTGTTCCAGTAGTGAATTTTGTGGATACCACAACAATTTTTTAAAATACGAAATTTTATTCTGTCACGGAAAGGATCTGATCGCAAATTTTCCCCTGACAACATACCGATATGATAACCATCGTAGTTATATTGCTACCGGAAGTAATTGCCAGCGTGTTACGCAGCAATATTGTTCATTCATCCGTAATAAAGTTCCAAAGCCCCGTCACAGCCAGGGTTTCCGCAAAACGTGTTAAGTGTGGAACAACAGGTTCCCGCATTTTCAAGCCATTTTGAAGCAAAATGCAATGCAAACAATACACTCTTTAAATATAAAATTTGCATTCAGAATAAATTATTTGACAGCCTGACACATTTAACTGCAGTAATAACATTAGTTTTATCGCTGCCACTTCCTCAACTTACAGCAACTATATCAAAGGGGTTCAAAATGTCGCGTTGTAGTCACAAATTTCATTCCTGACATCAAGTGTAAATGGTGCTGTTGCTGGGAGAAAAAGTAAAAAGAAGGCATTCCAGCGACGTCTGCTTTGCTTCTGCATAACTATATGTGTGCTGTACATTCCACCACCACCTCTGCAAGATCCAAGTCCACCTACATGAAACTTGTAGTTTCAGTTCCCTCATCTGTCAATAATACCGCAAACCGTAATCTCGTTCGTTATACATACACGTTACGTACCAGTACAACATTATAGGTATAACTTAGATAAACGCCAAAGAAAAACATGTGATTTCATGAAGAATGCCGAAAAACTGACACCATCATCGATGTTGGATCTATTCCCTGGATCATTTCTTGTTTCCCCGGCTACCTCGTCAGGAAAATGACATTTCACGAAATGACAACCCCAGTGAAAATTGTCCTTCTCTTGTCGTTCCTTTCTAAAAGGCAAAGCCATAATAAAGTGCCTTAACAGCTCTAAAAATAGGCGTCACATAAAAATTCAGTATACTTCGGTCTGCCCGTCAAGCCATATCAAACTAACATTTTCCACCTCTCGAGAATAAGTTACTCCACTCTTGTGGAATTAATTTAACACAACCAAATGTCAACCCACCGGTGGCAGTCTGGTGCCTATCAAGTAAAATTGACGTGGATATTTTTGTATGCAGAGGAACACTCCCAGTCATTCATTATCTCACCTACTCATTTACAAGTGGCTAATAGAAAAAAAAAGTTGTCCATGCTATCTTTGCTGAGGCTGGAGCAATAATAGACTCTTGTTCACACACACTAGAGAGGTTGAATGCTAAGGAGACACACACCACCACGACCAGATGATACTAATGCTTCTTCTGTAACTAGGATTTCATCAGGGAATCTTTTAAGGATAATAAGTCTCTATAACTGATTGATTACTGAAGGTAATAAAATGGCAGGCGAAAATAACAGCAGCAGAGGAAAGGATTTGGATATTGTGGTGGTGGGATCCCTCTTCATGGATTTAATCAGGTGACCAAGTTACACCCCTTTTTAAGCGATAAGAGACACTTGGTATATGGTGAATGTGACATGGTAATGATGGCGCTTCCTTGGGTTTCAGTTACACTGCCAGATTGCCAGTACCGGGAGAAACGATCGTGGGTACTGATTTTGAAACGGGGTTTGGGGGCAAAGGAGCAAACCAGTGTGTTGCAGCGAGTCGCCTCAAATCAAAATGCGCCTTTGTGGGAAAGGTGAGTAGGAAAAACCATTATTAATTAGAAACGGTATATATAAGTGGCAGGCAGGGAAAAGTAAAGGAATTTGTTTGTTATCTGAGCAGTTGGGAAATGACGTGTACGGCAAGCAATACAGGGACAACCTGATCCAAGAGGGTGTTAACGTTGACCATGTCAAAACCGAAGACAATATTTCAACCGGAGTGGCTTCAATCATTGTCGGGGCAGAAAATGGTGAGTGGACTGATTCTGAAAGGAAATGATTACTGCTGCTGCAAAGATAACCACGAATCGGGAATCGGAATTTTTCATTTTTTATCTTTCTGCAGGACAAAATATCATCGTGTGCGTTTTCGGAGCTACCGGGCTTGTCACGCCCAGCTTTGTGGAGGAAGCAGAGTCTTTGATATCTTCCGCCAAAGTGGTTGTCGTCCAGCTGGAAATTGCGGTGGAGAGCTCTTTCAAAGCTCTGCAGTTGGCGAAGAAGCACGGCGTCAAATCCATTTTTAACGTGGCACCCGGACTGAAAGACCTCCCCAGGGAAATGCTAACCATTACCGATATTTTATGTCTGAACGAAACAGAGGTAAGGTCTCAAAAGATGAGTCACTCTCATGCAGACATTCCAATAATGCGAACGCAAGCTGAACATTTTTTTTACTGCGTTGTCTATACTCCATACTAAAATAATTTGACTCCTTTTTCCAGGCTGAAATCGTGACCGGCTTAGATAAAATTAACAATGAGGAGTCAGCTCGAGTAGCCATAGAAAAATTACGGCAGGATTTCCATTGCCAAAACAGTATCATCATTACTCTCGGCGCGGAGGGCGTTTTTCTCTGGGATGCTGACACGCAGTCCTATCACTTCGTCACGGCACCCAAAGTCTCTGCTGTGGATTGCACAGGAGCTGGAGATTGCTTTGTAGGAACACTGGCCCACTGTCTCGCCCGTGAAACAGAAGGGAATATCTTATACGATTTGGTTGGTGCTGTCCGACAAGCCGTAGCTAATGCGTCGGCTAGTGTTTTGCGACGAGGAACTCAATACAGCTTTCCACGACAATTAATTCCCATAGCTTAACCTACACAACAGCAAACTACCAGAAAAAAATCATTTTGATGACTGACGATGACGACTGACAGACTCTCGTGTAAATGCCCCTTAAATTTATCTTTATGCAGTGGAATGTGAATGTCAAAATTGTCGCTGCTTTTTATATCTTAGATCGACATCACACGTTTAAAATGTGCATTATAATTCTTAAAAATACAATAATTCATGGTCCAGCCGTAAAATCTACATTCCAAAGAAAATGTGCCGAGTCAAGTATTCTACTCGACAGGGATACAATTTCACTGCGTAAACAACGTCCGCTCTCGTACACAGGAGAATGGCCTATTTTCTTGTTTTTACTTTCAAGTTGTATCTGGTTTGTACTTAAACCCAATTATATTAACCACTAGACGACTAGACACTATACGCATGTGAGATGTGAAGAATAATAAAAGCCAACCAAAAATATACGGGTACGGATTATGGTACAAGATAGACATTATGGATTAAATACTGCCTTGAAATAAAGATGTTACAAAATGCAAGTTTTTTTTCTTTTTCTTCATCATCTACATAATGGCTAATTGAAGTAGTCACTGTCGTCATAAAATGGGATGATTTTTTAGAGTCTGGTTGAAATAGGGACAAAATGAGTCTTATAAGGAGAGAACTGTCTCCAGGATCATCATTCATTCTGTTTTCGTCCTAGCAGCCAGAAAGTTCCTTTCCAGTCGGACCACCCACGACGACTAAAGTGCCCTGGTTTAACGGAAAGTAGATAGAGAGATTTTGAAGGCTTTTTTGAAGAATATGGAAGGTTCCCGACAAGACATGCTTTTTTTGTGCTGCTTTTTTTCTGCGGTGTCGTTAATTTCGGGGGCGATCATCAACCTGGACGGGGAAGATGACATTAAGCTGCTGTGGAAAGTGAAGGGTGCAATATACTTGGAATCTGGAAAGAGACTTCACAGTCCCTCTGTTAGTCAGTATCTGCCGGATGATTTTAAATACTCTCAGTTTGAAAAGACGCAGGGGATTTGGGCGGTAGTGCCAAGTAAACCAAGAGATTGTGATACCATGTTTGCCAGCTCGGATTGGTTAGCGTTCTCCTCGGAAGAGGAACCTAACCAGGGGGATGACTACAAGGACAGCAATGGCACCGCCTCGCGGACCAGGTCGACGTCGACCACACCACCACCCCCAGAGTGTGACCGGAGCCACGCGGCCAGCTTTCAGTTTTCTTCCCGATCTCAATTGCTCGCAGTGACGGTGTGGTACAATTTCGGGGGCAACGCCAGCATTCGTATCACTGGAGGGCGGCGACAACCCTTTGTGGAATCTGCAAATCACGTACAGTCTGACGGTTGGAAACACATAAAAAAAGACAACCTCGAGGGTAGAACGGTAAGTAACCTGAAAAAACGCCTGTTCATTTCTTGCACGTCTCGTCCGAACATGTGCTCCGCACTCGCTCGAACCAACTGCTTATTAAGACCCATTTGTGATCTCTTTACAGCTAATCATTGAAGCGATCGTTAATAAAACCGAAGATTACGTTCTCATTGACCGAATCTCTGTGGAAACCTCAGAACCAGAACCGCCCACCACCGAACCCTCTCCAGGTCCGATCTTCACCAGTTCCACCAAGGCTCCTCGGACATCCTCCACACCTTCCACCACCCCCACAACGCCCTCCACGAACGGCACCACAACCACCGAGGTATTACCCACTCACGAACCGGCTCCTCCGGTTAGTGGTCAAAATAGGGTGACGACCTTCATTTCCTTCGAGACACTATTAGTCAGTACCTTCCTTCTCTCCGCTACGATCAGGATGTTCTTTCTTTGACTTTGAGTGAGGGGCCATTGTTCATAGGACATTCATCACTCCGACAACAGCATCTTACATGCTTGCTACTTAGAAATAAACGTGGTAATTATAGAGTAAAGCTGTATTAAAATTTAAACTTATACCAAATGCTAAATTAGTTCTTTATACGAGTATTATTGTGAGTTGTGCCACAAAAAATGTAAACTACCAAAACATCTTATTCACCATTAAAAAAATTACCCCAAACACTAAAGTCGCTTTAAAATATCTCCATTCAATTCCTTTCACACAGCAAAACATTTTTTTTTCGTTGTTATGCTTGCGGTGTGTCCTCTTCTGCCAACTTTATTTGTACAGGTGCATATAAATCAATCAAACCTTGTAGCCCTGCCGCATAAATTCCGTCATTACATGTTATTTTTGGCTAACATGGTAATTTTTGGAGTTGGAGAAAAAATTACGAATTTGTTCAGGCAACATATTTTTTCATATTTTGCTAAACTCGTAGCCGTAGCTATTACATGCAGCCTCATCAAACTCAAGCAATGTCTATGGTTCACGTCCTTTCTTTTACCCATTTGCTCATTTCATTTCACACGTTGACAATGAAGGGTTTCTTGTAGATACCTCTGCTATATCAAAATATTGATATTCAAAATATTAATTATTTACGTGAATTATTACCCTAGTTATTAGATCCACTATGGCTTCCAAGTCGTTTACCTTGGCAGAAAACCCTGATGGCGGGGGTAAAGGCCCTTGTGCCAAGCTCTGCCTTTGCACCACGGTACTGGCTTTCGTGGGTGTTCTTGGGGTAGTGGGAGTATACGTTTATCAAAGCACCTACGCTGGCGGTAACTACTCAATTCACAAAATGGGTTACGATACGATATTTTAAGGTAATTTATTTACCAGGAATCTAGAACTCAATTATATTTCACTGTGCGCACAGCATTGTTCTGAACCGGATTTGGACGACAATGGACTTAGCAACTGGACCACGAAAAAGACCGCTGATCACATAGCTTACGCCTGTTTCCCAGGATATTATTTGGAGGGGGCGTCCAATCTCGTAGTGGGGAAATGTGACGAGGGCGTCTGGAACCCTATTCCTCCGGCTTGTGTTTGTTGCGTTATACTTTTTTGTCATCGTTTGTTGACTTAATTGAGGCAAATTGACCGATAAATGATTATCAAATTTTATTTAGAATTCGCTGCCCCTTCGGATAGACTGCACCGTAAATAACCAAAGTCTCACGGGGAGGATAACTATGTGGCAACATAGTGACGACGCCCCAGCCCACATTTATGGTCGTATTAATTACACCCTGGCGGTGAAACCTCAAGGACATGTGATGGAAAACGTGATTATTTCCAAACGGACCTGCAACGTATCTCACGTTCCCCCCAAGGACCCGTCAGAACTGCATCCTTTCCCAGAACCCAAGAAAACAGTGAACGTTACAGGAGGAAACATTACCGAAGGAGAGAAAGACGACAGCAGTGAAGAAACTGGCCTCTCCCCTGAACTTGGCACCGGGAAAATCCTTAAAATTCAATTTAACAGCACCGACCTGAAAGCTTACCGGAAAACGGAACTGTTCATGAACATCATATTTGTCGACCAAAAAACAACCGCCACCTTGGTCTCGGTACACCAGGAGAATTTAACTTTGGTAATGACCAGCTCCAATCCAATCCATTCTCTCAACTCATCTTGGAGCTGGGACAAAGATAAAAAATCTGCCCGCCTTGTATTCTAATACGGACGCCACGATTGTTTGCAACGATTAAACATGAAAAAATAAACTTGTATTGGTCCCCACCCCTGTTTCCCATTTATTTTGCATTTTTATTACTGAAACTACTCCTGGTCCTGGTAACATTTCCCGTATTAACAAAGATGACCAAGGTACACATATATTTGCTACTCCTGCCTTTTACACTAGCAATCTCTTTAAAATTAAAATTTCTAGTCCGCACATGTCATGTCACCGTTTTGAATTTTTGTACACCAGGGCAAATCTCTGCCTTGTAAACTGCGATAAGAAAAGGTTACACTGGAAGTCGGAACAGTAAATAAAATTAAAATTTACCCCTTTTGTGCTAACGACATGGTTAGGGTAACTCTTCGAAGGGTACGCGTTGTTACCCCTGAGACGATATGTGATCAAGTGTTTAAAATTAAATTTCCATCACGGTAACCATTAATGGTAGGGTGAGTAGAGTAGTATAAGTATTATATTGTTAAGGAACTTAGTAAAACTGATAACACAGTATAGAGTGACGATAAAAAGGTAAGTGTAGTTTTTTTGTAACGTAAGTAAATGATATCACATTTTGTAAAATTTCAATTTCATTTGTTTTTAGCCACGTCATTACCTGGCTTTCCGACATTGGCATTCGCTTCGAAAACTTGTCGGAGCGTAAGTAAGCTTTGTCGGATGTGGTCGGCGAATCTTTGGGAAGATGTTTTGCTGGATGAATGTTTTGAGGTGACGTGGAAAAATATTTTGTGATCTGACGGTAACATGTAGGACACTCCGTAGCCATCATCGGACACCGGTCCAAAGCCACCTCCAGGGCAAACCTAAGATTAAAAATGAGAAAAAAACGTATGTTAGAAATATTTCCACGTTCTCATGGGGGTAAAGTGTAGCAACAGCTAGTAAACGTACCTTATCTTTAAAAAGAGCCAAATTGGCGTCTGGAACGTTAGGAATTTGCTGCTGGGGTTGCTGACTGGTGGACAGCGTCCAAGGTTTCATAAGTACCTTCTCCAAGAAAGAGTTTTTCTGCAGGGCAGGAAAATTAAAGAATAATTATTGCTTACCCCATATTTGGTTAAACATGACGGATGAAATTCAGTGAACTTACGAATCCCAGCCCTTTGCAGAGCACGTAAAGTGCAAAGAGATGTCGGTCGATTCCCCTTCCATTCATGGCGTCCCGGTAAAGTTGCTGGTGCTTATCCGCCGCCAACTTGATCAAGCGAATCTTATCTTTGACGGAGCACCCATCATCCATCAGGGCTCTAAGCATATTAAAATATACGATCAATGATCTGATTTTGATTTTAGTAAATCATGTTTACATTCAAAGCAGTACCTGACAACATTCGCCGTCTCTTGCGTACATGACCTCCACTCATCGTGGTCGAGAATAACGANCCTTTACCCCACTCATCGTGGTCGAGAATAACGAGATCCAAGTCGTCACTATTCTAAGGTAATATACAATAATTAAATATTTTTTTGTATTAATTCGGTACAATCGATTCAAGCATCACCAGAAATTCTTCCCAACCTTCGTGGCAAAAAGCAGGGCTGCGTTAATTTCTTTTTCCAAGAAAGCATCCACCTCCCACTTTAAACATTTTGGTGGCCTGAAGGTTGCCTGGCGGAAGGATTTTGTAGACGGCATGCATTGCCCATCTTCCGTATACCATCGTTCAATAATTCTGCTCAGAAAAAAACAGAAATAAAAAATCATCTAATTATTTCGACTGATCTGTTGTACAGCATATCGATTATCTTATTTATCCTGAAAGAAGTCAACATGTCAAGTTGTTAACCAAATCATATAAGGTTGACCTCTTTCATAAAATCATATTTTTGTTAACACCAACTGCCGTTTATCTTACTCTTTGGTCATTGCAAACTCCCAAACATGTCCCATGACAGGAGCGTCCGCAAAGCTGTGCTCCACGTTCAGCCCACAGTATCCATTCTTAAAGTAAGTAATGTTGATACACTTGTCAAACCATATGGATTTGCCATCTGAATGCATAAGCTTTTTGCCGCGGTCGGTCAACTCCGTAGGACTGTCTGTGCTTAGTGTCACCATCAAGATGGCTTTCTTTATTGCCTTTATCGTTTGATAATTCTCGCCGAATTTGAAATGCTTCTGGTAAATCGTGGCCCATTCTGAGCGACCCAACGCCGTTAAGCTAGCAATGCTTCTGGCAGCCTCTGAGGGAGCATAGTCTGTTCGGAAACCACAAATAATGTTTCTACATAAAAATTTGCTAAACATTTTTTAAAACAATTCATTCGCCCAAAATAAATGTATCGTCATTTTTTGATTAATCACGACAGGAGAGTGTCTTTATTTCTCAGATAAGTCATATGCATCTCATTTTCCTTCTGACAACTTAAGCACGTTTCATGCTTTGTGGTCAACAGGTACAATCGTACTTGTGTGACTTTCATCTGCTGCCCAAGTTGGACTTTGGAATTTGAACTGGAAGCGAACGATCATCGTACGATTGAATAATTTATTGTCCAATTATCAAGTGGGCAACAACCGTTTCCTTTCTGTTTGTCAACGAATGGTTTATTTATGTTGTAACTGACTTAGCTCATCAACCTTCTTATCAAATTCTATGATGAACTCGTTTTGTTATCAAGCAAACGTGTTTACAGAATGCGGATGGACTCAGCCCCCAGCGCCCAGAACTCATTCATAGGAAGCATTCATTCTGGACTTCTCAATTTAATACAAATCTTGAGCAGCTGAGATGAGAGGACAGATCTGCAGAGCAGAGTGCTTGTATCGCGTATTAGTATCGATACACCATTTTAATGATATTTCACATATTTTTATTAAAATTACCATTATCAGCATCTCTGTTGTTGTTTGCGAGTTTCGACTCTACTTCGGTAATAATCTTATCGAACTGCGTCTGAAGCGAAATTGGGCTCAAAATCTGATTCCGGTCATCATAGCATTCAACTCTGTAGAAAAAACCTCTGTAATTGACAACGATGTGTCGAGAGACAGTCGAGTCGTAGTGGCGCAGTTCATCCACCTCATCGCCTGGAATTCTAAAAGACATGACAACCAGAAAGAAGCATATAACATTTTGGCTTTGGTATAACTCATGACAACGTAGTAATTACATGAAACGGGGAAACGCTGCGTTACTGAAAAAAAATGAATGGGAAGAGATGGCTTTAATACCTTATCGTGGAGAATAGGCGCTCATATTGGGCCATGCAAATGGGAATGGTGTTCCTGAGCACCAGCGGTGGAAGCTCTTCGCGGTCAATAAGTCTCTTAAAAACCAGAATTAAATGAAGGGTCGTAGCTGCACGTGCCGTTTGGTGGGAGGTCGGTGTCCAGTATGAACAGTCCATCCCGTAGTAATTGGAATTGACAGCGAGAGGCGCTCGTGTCATCAGATAAACGTATTTTTCCCTGTGAACCCATGGGGCAGGTTAAGGTGAGAGGTGACGGAGGGAATATAAATGTGGGAGAACGAAAAATGCAAATTAATTTAAAAAAGAATAAAAATGACACTTGATGGAAACGTTGCCAGCTTCACTAAAAATACTTTACGTTGGCTTACCACTTACCACCAATCCGTCATGTAATTGGGAGCCCACCAACTCTTCAGTACAAGAATTTTTTGGAGATTCTTCCCCAAACCATTTTCAAAGCTATCAGCCTCTTGACGAAGTTGCTGAATTTCCTTGTTGTCACACAGAGGCTGTAAACTATCTAGCAACTGCTCCATGGTGTGATGCAAATTTGGAACGGGTTGACGAGGAAGAGAGCGTTGGCAACTGTAGAGAGAGGGCAGGTAACCAGAGACCATTCTCACCAGAACGGCCCAAATAATTGTTTTCTTGGACTGTGATTTTAACGACTACATCTGTTAGCGACAAATTTTGCGACAATTATGATCCTGAACAAAAAAAACTCTTGGTGGAATGCGTATATTTTTCTACTTTTGTATCGAAAGCTTACACAGCCAACCACGATATGCCAATAGGGCGCGGAGAATGTACTGCCGGACTTTCATGAGACCTAAAAAGAAAACCAGCCCAATCACTCCAGAGAGAAGCCCTCCTTTTATCCATCGGGGAGTTTGTTCAGGTATCGGTAAATTGTCAGCAAAGGACCATAAAAAAGAGTTGACTGGGCGGGTGGCTTCCGGGTCACCCAAAAGAAGAACTGAGGTGACCGCGCAAGCCCCCACAAGATTATTCGTAGAAGTAGGCCAAGTTCCATTTCTTATCGAATTTCTGCAAAAAAATTACATTATAAAGTGAGATTCGTTGATTGCGATGGGATGGAGATTAAAAAATGAGGAGCGCGGCCCGTAGCAAGGTTACCTTGTTCTGTAATAGCGTCTAACAACCGACTTTCTGAATGCTTTGTACACATCCTTCCACGAGTTACGACCCTCCTCCAAGTTTGGAGGAACACGAATACTCGCCGCACTTCTGGCTTCAGCCATGATGATTTTCTTAGTTTAATTATTGTTGCACGGAACAATGTCAGGAACACATTAACGGATTTCTGTCAAATTAATCCAAACCCAAACATATGCATCAGATGCTTATTCAGACATTGTATTGTGCTAGATGGCAAGTAACTTTCTTCTTGTACACTCGTTATTGGCAACTATTGAAGCTTAAGGCATTTCCACCAACATGGAAACAACGATTTCACCACCAACATAAAGTGGGACACATGTACTAAATAACCAACACACTTTTAGCTTGACAACCACTTGTTTGAGAACGTACGTGCATATCAAAAATAATTATTTATTTGTCC
>JAHZNE010000574.1:0-10150 GCA_027744055.1 Callyntrura sp. NNG-2020
TTATGTGTAAGTTGACGTATTTATGTTATTGCCTTCGTCTCATTCATTTCATTTTCTCTTTTTGTACTGAACACATGCCATGCAGGTGGTACTCACAGGGCTTTCTCCGACCAGCCATAGAAAGATTTTTTGAATGCTAAGTGGCATAGTAGCGCTTTCATAAGGGGTGTTGCGAAACTCTACAATTTGGACAACATTTTTCTACAGTTTTTGCAAACTCATGTCAACGTATAGACATGTGTAGTATGACATTCGGAAAACCATTTTCGCTGTTTGACAGCAGATGACATTAATCAGAAATGGTAAAGGTTCCAGAATTGGGATATAGTTGGCTATCCAGCAAGTTGTCTAAGGTTAAATATTCATGAAGAAATGGCTGAATGACCTAGTCTATGATTTATAAGAAGAAAACTTGGCAGGCGCCATTAACGTATACATATGCTTCCCGCCCCAAATGTGTACGTTTTATCTAATGTCAAAACTCCATTCGCATATAATCTTGTAGCAACATGCCTGTAGACTTACCGTCTACGACAGTATACTAGTATAAAGGAAGCCAATTTGTAGTCGAATTTTAAAAAGGCAATGGTCGTTACATCTTTAATTAACATGAAATCAAATCAAATCTGGTAATATGTGCTGATATTCACGCCCTACTTCTGGAAAGGCGCTGATAAGAGAATTGCTTGTTTTTCACGTACCTACACTCCATGTCATTAGAGACCGACTTCATGCACACAATCCGTACGTTAGCACGTAATAGTCAGTTCACGCTTATTGATCAAAGTCGTACAATTCAGCACGACACAGAGAAAGTGGCGTGAGTGGTAAAGGAGCCATCATGAAAGAGAGTGACAGTGGCTCCAGGGTAAAATTATGTAGTGAGAAAACGGTCACATTTATCTGACTGACTGTTACACTTGCTTCTATACTATAACTTGTCGTTATTGTTATTACTGCACATTATGGTTTTTGTACATCTTGGGGCACGGAAATAATAATAATAATAATAATAATCATACATAATACCTGTTTTATATTCTCACAAGTGGGATGCTTAAATATTTTATACTAGATTTTCAGTAAATACATGTATCTCTCTATCCTCTGCTACCACACCACTGCCGCCACTGTTCATGCTTTCCTTCTCCAGTTTGATTAATGATTAATGAATGAGGAGGATTCCGAGGTATGATTAATGACCAGAACATTTCCCCACATTCTCGTCATCATTCTTTCTTCGTTTTATACATGCATACACTTGGCTCGATGTGTGCATGCCCATATTGCACACTCCAGATACATGCATACATCAGTAATCTACAAAAAAATCGTGTAAGGAGGCGGTATAGGGCATAAGTATTTATTTCTCGTAGGCACACAAATGTCTAGAGTGTATGTAGTCGTTGTATGCAGAGTCATTCGACTCTTTTCATCGTCATGTCAGGAATAATAATGATTTTCTTTCTGCTTGCCACATCACTATCACATTATCATTACATGGCAAGAATTGTAAGGAGGCGTATAAGTAATGAAAAGAAGAACATTATGTGTGTCCTCAAAAGAATTGTCGTCGCGTCGTATAATAAAATTGAACAAGCATAACAATAAGATGAAGCGACTACGCTGCTTTTCTCCGTCTTGCTTTACCGTAGGGACGACGCGACGCCCGGTTAGTCCAATGAACAGTTAGAGAGACCAGCCTATCCAGATTGCACTACACCATTCAAGTTTTTATTAGTATTGGGTGTGTGTGTGTGTGTGTGTGTGTGTGTGTGTGTGTGAACCGAGCGTCTAGATGTAGGAGAAGGACTCTCAACATGAATTAAGAATTCAATGAAGTGGCATAAAACCCAAAATGAGAGTGATGACTTAATCTGTGTGACAACTGACAACGGGATTTTCTTTATGCATGCAAAACTGTATAATATAAAAGCACACACAACCAAGCCAAAAACCGCCTCAATATTTAATGCGTTGTGTTCATTTATGCGAGTGTAGGTATTCATATTTTGTGGGCCAAAAATAATGAATGATGCATTTAGTTGTGTCCAGTCCCGGTCTTTTTGAAGTTTCATTTTTACTCTGTCTCATACCTTCTTAAAATGGCATTATGTTTCAATCAAAAGCGTAAACGTTTGTAGGCTAGTGCATACAATTGCTTCTTTTGTGTGTAGGCGTATCCATGTATCATGTTACGTGTCCACTTGAGATTCGCAAATGCCCACACTGCGAGAAAATATATAAATTATGTAGGGGCGATTACGTGAGTATGTGGTTTTACGTGCACTGTGTCAGTTTTCGCGTCTAGTTAGGGGTGCGATAATTATTGCAACATAGAGCCCCGATATTTAAACTGTCTGTCAAGTAGCGTGAGCTGAGCAGAGAATACAAAGTCAACGAACTTCTACTGTTTGTCAATGTCGTCACTTTTGCAAAAAAAACGAAACAAAATTCATGTGAAGGCAAGCATAAATGCATGCATACAAGTCTGACAAAGATAACAGGGTGAAAGCTGAAGAATATAAGCGGGTAGTAAATTAGTAGTCAAAGACGCCAACAGCATTCCAAACGTCATTCTCATAAGTTGGTACAACAACGGAGAGAGTGACGGTGGTGGTGTGTTTCTGAACATCAACAAAACAAGATAATATGTTGTGTGGGAGTGAAATCCGTAAGAAACGTGTTTGCTCTTCTTCTGTTTCGAAGGAAACCTAACAAAAAACTATTAACAAAGTAAAAGTCCTAATGACTATCGCCGTCACCACCACCATCCTGCCTACTTTCTAGAACAGCATACATTTATTTAGCTTATCCTATAATGACGGAAGTGACTTAAATGCTCAACGGATCTACAATGTGTACGCATTCATGTTTATGTTTTGTGTTCTCTTAACTATGAATATATTTAAACACTTGGCAGGATTCCATTTGAGTACTACTGGTAGTAAGCAGTATATATATTGCTGAGACTCGCACAATCAGTTTCTCACTGAATGTATGTGTGTGACGGTAGGTAGTCATGTACCTATTTATAGGGTTGTCGTGCTCCTTTCGTTTTGTCTGCGTTGTTGTGTTCTCCCTGTTGTTGGTTTACTTATTTACGTTGTTTTGTTGCTGTTTTTCTTGTTGTTTGCAGATGCTCCAGCATGTCAAACTGAGTTGTCAGGTACAGATGCGCCAATAATTATCGCAGCCTCACGGTCCGAGGATGTCAACATAACATGTGAAATGGATGCGCTGCCAGACAGACTAAAGTTTCAATGGACTCACACAAACACCGTTGGAGAGAACTCCGAGCTTGAGCCTGACATGTACACTACTGTAGGATCAAAAAGTTTACTTCGCTACCATTTGAGATCGGAAGAAGATTTCGGGACTCTTCTCTGTTGGGCACATAACTCCATTGGGGCTGCTGAGAGACCTTGTGTTTATCAATTAGTGCCAGCAGGTTTGTTTGCCTTGTTTTTTTTACTACTACCAGTTTTCACACATATGTACATACATATCCACCAACATTACAAATGACGAGCATGCTATACCTACGCCGCCGAGGTTGTTGTATCCGTCTTATACCCTGTGATAAACAAGTGAAATGTTGGTTCCGCTTAAGAATACACAGGGAGCGGGTGTATTAGAAACAAGTTCTCATATCCGTCCGTTCGTGTGTGTGTGTGTGTGTGCTTCTGACTAGTAACTTGTTAGCATTGTACTACTACTGGTACCCTCCTGCCTTTTTAGTAATAAACACATTTATACAACAACATAACTTTCGAGGAGACTTCTTCACGTCCTTATCTCTTCCTCCTCTTAATGATCTATCTCCTTTCACTACTCCTTTCCTTTGCAAAATGCCCAACAACATTTTCTCTCCAGCTTATATAATACAACGCAACATACATATATACAACAACAAACACAACAACAACAGCAGCAGCTCTTGTCGTACAACAACTTGTAAATCCTTCCCCATTTTTCTGTTGCTGCAATATTTGACAGGAAGTTTTCCTTCCCTTGTATAACAACTCAATTTTGTAGTGTTCAGCTAACTATATATGTCAGTGCAGTACACACAGGGTACATGTCCCAAAGTTTGGTTGGACGTTTATCTGGGAAAACTTAATAATAACTTTGGTGCATGTTTACCTATCCACTGCTCCTGCTACAACAGAACTACAACTGCAACAAATCTATTTAAGGTCTATCTTTGGTGGATAAATAGATACATTTTCAGAGTTATAATGAGATTTTTGTCAGCTAAATTAACGAGCTGCACACTAGACCGACTCATTTATTCGTGAAAGATTAAATTAATTCCCCTCTATTTACACTATTCAAAAGGTACACGCTAATACACACCCACACATCCCGTTGTAGTTATACAGCTGCTACAGCTGTAGAGAAATGAGAGATGTTAAATGAATCGAACAAGAAGTTTTTTTTAACCATTGACTAATAACTATTTAATGTGCATTCGGAGTTTCAGTTTGCGCTATTTATTAGCCTGCTTATTAGCCTGTAAATAATCGTACCTAAAGAAAAAGAGTTCGTTAAGTCTATCGACAACTAAGGAAAATATCTTGTTTGTTGTCAGTCAAAGCGCAAAAAATGTCTGCTCTTGCCGGAAGACTAGATGTATATTATATGTTCATGTGTTCGTTATTACAGTGAAACAGCCTATTGAACATATTAATATTTTAACAACCTGTAATACTCCCCTTTTTACATTTGTAGCTTTCGAGGAAAGGGAAAAGTTTAATAAAGCAAACATTTTGGGTACGTCAGTATTACAATGACCCCTCTTCCAAGTATGTATTACCATCAGCATGTAATTACTTTCTCGAGAATCAATCTTGCTGAAGTATTATTTTTATCTTGTTAATACCCGCTGGCTACGGTGTAACAACTAGTCTAGCTCGTGTGCACCGGCAATTGCCCTGCTGTAAATATCTCACAAATCACACAGTTGAGATCAGATTATCATTTTTCTTGCACACTAACCTCAAATCACATTATATTTGACTCCCGGTGACTCCAGTGAAATAGAGAGTGTGTGCAATGGTGGGCGCGGCAGACGTGTGATTTTTTTTATAACAATAGCATTCTGTTCTTATCATATTATTGTTTTTTCCAATTTCTTCCTTTTATTTTGGATGATGAATAATAACACTATTTTTTTGGGAGAATTAAATTGCATGTGGTTTTTCACTTGTAGGTGCTTCCGTCACTGTTCTTATCATATTATTGTTTTTTCCAATTTCTTCCTTTTATTTTGGATGATGAATAATAACACTATTTTTTTGGGAGAATTAAATTGCATGTGGTTTTTCACTTGTACGTGCTTCCGTCGATAGCAAATTTGCTTTTAAGATACGAAAAAGGTTGCTAATCGAGAAAAATGGAGGTTTGTATGTGTACCGACACCAGAAGACCACGTGTACTCTACGTTTTACGCCACAAGGGATTCCAAATATGAAATCTTAAGCAAGTTTATACATAAATGCACCGCTCGTTGTTCGTTTGTCTAGTTTATTTATATCCCCCTGCCTGGACTAAGGACTAACCCACGGTTTATGAAACTATGACGTGCACCGGTTTTTCTGTGTTGTTGACTGTTTTTGACTTTTTCATTTTCCCCTTTACCCCTATCATCATGCCTAATAATAAGAAACAAAGTTTTTCTTCAATGAGGAAAAAACTGAACGAAGAGATTACTTTTAGTGATGCAAAAATAACTACATGTTTGTTACATGTACAACGGGTGTGTATGTGTGTGTGTGTGTGTTTGGTTTATTGAAAGGAGGGGAAAAATTGAGATTACAAACTTCATGAACATCACGAAAAAGTCAAATACACCTCCTTTTCGTTACAAACTTTCTATAAAGGAATCCGTTGGGGTTAAAAACAGAAAAAGAGGGAAGTGAAAAATAAAGGGTGCCGCTGGTATGTGTGTGCGGTTCCTTTTGGTCTGTACACCACCAAAAACAGCTCAATGAAAACCAAATGCTAGTTTCTATTTGAGAAGAAAGAATATATGAATGGAAAATATATATGTGTTGGTTAGGACGAAAAAAATCACCATCTGCATTTGAAAGTAAAATTCATTACGTATACCGAACAAGCCGGCAAACATTATAATGTATCAAACCCAATGAGACTTATTATTTTTTTCGAAGTTGGAGAGTCATAATGTTACATAAAATGGTGTGCATCTACATTGGCATTAGGTATACGGAGTAAAATGCACATTTATTTGCTCTATTTCAGGCCGTTACCTTGTAATAAATTTGTCGAAGAGAGAAGGGTATTGTACTTTTATA
This sequence comes from Callyntrura sp. NNG-2020, assembly GCA_027744055.1. Lineage (NCBI taxonomy): Eukaryota > Metazoa > Arthropoda > Collembola > Entomobryomorpha > Paronellidae > Callyntrura > Callyntrura sp. NNG-2020. The sequence continues at coordinate 6,321 of JAHZNE010000574.1, forward strand.
CAGTTTAACATATTTCCACGCAAGCCATTTTAGACTGAAATATTCTGAAATGAGGAATAACCAAAGCTTTTCTTCTCTTTTCAGCCATTTTTACATTTAATAACATTTTTGAGAGCGAAAGACAGAACAAAGCATCGTGTTATGGCTCACACTAGAACAGGGAAATCAGGTAGGTAGGTAAAGTGTACTTCACCTAGTTGGTGGTGTATGAGCAGCGGTCGTTTTATAGCATCATTGCATTTCTAAGGTGGTGTTATGGAAAGCACATGACAAAAAATCATTGTGTGTTTGCACATATTTGTAAGAACCCAGTCCGTGTGCGATACCACCAGAAAAAAACGGGGTTTTTCTTCTTTTTTGCTTCTCTAATACATTTGACGTTCCATTTTTGCTTGCTTTCTTTCATATTTTTACTTTCATGCAACTTCTGACATACACAGAGAGGAGGCGAGGGAGAGAGAGAGAGAGAAAGAGAGAAGTAAAAGACGTAAAAGTAATGTGTGTTCTTCTTCTTTCCTTACATTTCATCATCACACATAACCACCCAAGCAAACTGGAACATGAATAGAGCAAAAATGGATTTAACGATTGTACCTCACGCAATATTAAATTGCAGTATTTTTCTTGATTCAAAAGGTTTCTTTCTCTCTTTTTTTTCTTGCTTCTCTCTTGGGTACTGGAAAATATCTTGACTTTTTGTTCCACACAAAATGTACGGGTTTCTTTTTAATTTTGAAAACAGTATGCCAAGCTTTTGTGGGACTACTGGTGTTTTTATAATGTGCTGTTGTACAACATACGAAATGTATGTTGCAGGCAGATATCGTTGATTTGAACTTTGAACGAAATCAGCCATTTTGAAATTTGTGGGAGAAATGATGCTCCTTAATAGTATACATGCCATGAAAATGCTTGTTTTGAAGGAGAGGGTTGAGTTTCTTGAATTTTTTCGGAGGTTTCACTATCATGCAATTGTACAATTACATTTTTTCATATAGATAGTTATGTGCAGGTATTTATAGTCATTTACGGTTCCATTGACATTAAATAATCTAAAAATAGATCTGTCTGTAGTTTTGTTCGTGTCTCTCGAACCATGTTCAAAGAGCTCATACCATCACATATTGAAGGTCATCGTATAGCCAAGAAAGTGAATGCCGAAACAGGATTGGCTTCTGGTAAGGAGATTTGTAATCTTACACGACATCACCATTTTTGAGTGGGACAAAAGACTAAGGCGTGGGTGGTGATGTGGATAAAAGTGGTAAAATTGGGTTCCCCCGCATCCACAAAAGTAATCACGTACCTATTTCCATTTTCAGACAAGCTAGCCCGGTGGTATTACTACCAATTTGCGATTGTCTTTTATATCAACAATTATCTTCCCAAAAAACAACTTACTCGTCGACATCATCATCATCATCATCATCACGGACAAGAGCGTCAAAACCGTCGAAACTATTTTTTCCCGCCTTGGGAAGATAAAAAAAGAAATTGATTTTTTTAGACAAAAACTAAGAAAACACATTCAATTTAGTTGGTTGGAAAGCCAAATGAATGTGCTGTCCATTCAACGACAATTGTCCTTTCCATGGTGTCTCGCTGGAGTATATAAAAGGAAAAATAGCGTCTGATCAGCACCTACTCGAACATAATTCTTCAGTCAACTCAGCATGGATGAACAAGAAAGGGAGAGGCTAAGCATTTATAAACACGTGAAGGCAAACTCGCAGAGCATCATTTCGTACCTAGTGTCAGGGAAAAAGACCTGGTTTACTTTGGATAGATTGAGATTGGGAGAGCTCACTAGTGAGAGAGAGAGAGGAAAAGAGCCAAAAGATATTTTCTCTTCTAGTTTAGTATCACTTTGGTCGATTGGCCATTTGGCTGCATCATGGGCCCATACATTTCAACATTTCCATGTATTCGAAAATGCAATAAAAATCTCCAATCGACTGCGGATGACTTCGTTACACACACATAACAGCAAAACACACAGACACGTAGAAAGACGCGCGCACAGACACATACAATGTTCCCTCGCGCGGCTTACTCTATAAAAAGGCATCCTTTGATCTACTTCTAAGAATACCTTACAACCCCAGCCCAGAAATCTTACATACAAGCATGCACGTAGGAACTCTCAGGAACGAAAATGAGTATTTAGGTACGTACCTGGAAAGATGCTTATAGTTGTGCATACAATAAACCTGGTATGTGCCATAGACTATGCCAACCGTAATATTATCAGTACTGTTCGACACTACTAAACAAAACCATTTTCTCACCGTTTTTTTTTCTTCGAAAAACGTTTGCACTAACATAGCAGCAGCACCAGCAGCAGCGAGTAAAAAAGCAGTCAACTTAAGTGGCTAGAAAAACATTTTGTTTCTTTTCTCCAACTTCTACTCTTCGTCTTTTTCTTCCTCTTCACTGACGACTGTTTGCTGCCAATTGCAATCTTCCATTGAAAGCAAGCAAAGCTGTGGACACAGGCGTACGCTGGTGTACAAGCATGCAGAGAAAGTAGAGTCACTCTTGTTATAACAGCGTCAACCAAGCGAGCAATGCCAACAGTCATAATATAAGAAATGCACTGAATAGCCAACCAAACGAACCAAATGGATAAAATCACAAATATACACACACTTACTCAAATGCACATGCCTACACCCATATTGCCGCTGGGTATACACTACTGTCAAGATATATTACATTTTTGTCCCCATCCAAACACTAAATCAGCGAATAATACTAACGACAGCATTGATGATTTTAATGTAGAGCCAAAGATACAAAAACGATGGTGTCATCTCGATCTAGTATTTGTGTGTATAACTACTACCTACGAATATCGATACTCTCTATTCTTTCTCTCCTCCACTGCCCAAGTTACAGCAGTCTGATCCTGTTGATGGTAGTGGTGAGTGACGATTCTCGACGACCTTTCCGCCAATTTTCCTTTGCGTAACTTGATATTATTCCTTTTGTATACAAAATCAATGAAAGGAGATGATAGTTGGTTTGTATTTGTAGCTTCCATTTTTCCCTCATCTTGTATAGCGATGATGGTGGTCCAAGTCAGAAGGAGACCACTATCAAGAAGACAATGATGCCCCGCCAAAACCACTAGTAAATCAGCTTTTTTCACCGACCTCTTTAGGGTTCCCTGTTCCGTACTCACTCACAGGCAGTTTATTCCAACGGCAATTCAGCAAAAAAGTGTTGGATAAAACTAAGGCTATTAGAGATGATGAAAAGACTCACTTGGACACACATGAAAATGATAAGATAGCCGAAAAACCACTTTCATTTTCTTTCTCTAAATATCTTTTTACTCTGTTTACTTTTGATTGCTTGCCTTTTCTCCCCTTCCCCCTCCTCTCTCTCTCTCCGTGTCTGTTTTTGCTATTTACTCTGCATTACTTGCTTGTTATACCTACTTACAGACATACACAAATATAATAATTTATTTTCTTATTTGCAGTTTGCAGCAGCAGTTGCTCTTTTCATGGCGCGTAGCATGACACATTATAAAACGTTATATTTTACGCCTTGTGACGCATTCAATGCTCCTCTAGAAAAAAGTGGTTTAATCATATAAAGTGTGTATGTGTAGAACCTTACTACTTTCTGTATAAGCATGAAGCTGTTTTCTCCAACAAATACTCTCCATCTTTCCTCTTCAAAACTTCTATTTACTTTTATAATAATATTTCTTGGCAGACAAGCACACACCACACAGTACGCACTAGAGTGTGATAGTGAGACCGATAACGATGATAGGGCCGGGTGAGATGTCGTCTTTCAGAACCATTTACTGAAGACAC
>JAHZNE010000575.1:0-31212 GCA_027744055.1 Callyntrura sp. NNG-2020
AGAAGATTTTACCGGTTTCTGCATAAATAATTTGTGTCTCTGCATAATTAAGTATTTATAGTGCGCCAATAAATGGGACCCATATATAATATAAGGATGTGTTAGAATTTCACAATTTATGCAAGGAACATTAATCTCATCGCAGTGCTAATTGGTACCCAGTACATTCAATGTTACCCTCATTCTCGTTGTTGGCAAATATATAATTTGGTTAACAGGATATTCCTTACTTATTTTTTTATATTCGGATAAATTCAGTCGGTATGGGAATTCCCCAAGGTTGAAAATTCACAAAATCATTTGTTTGAAAAATCAGAAGAAATAGCCATTCGAAAGCAGGGTTTCCATGATTTTCACGGGAAAGGATAACACCGTATATTTTGGTAACACGTGTATCCTGAAATTCCTGTAATATGCAATCATTTTATGCTTGTCTGATATACCTCTTAACGATTTATCGCAAATTTAGTAAGTAGAGACCATGGGTCAAGATGCTGAAATTCAAACCCGACACTCAAATATACGGGAAGCATAACGCTTCCTGTTGTTTTTTTACACTGTGGATTACACCGTTTTATTTGTTTTTATGTACTCACATAGATTTCGAGATTGATTCGCACATGCTGAACAATTGAAAACTGTAAATTTCACTTTGTCAAACTTACGATTTCGGTATTTTTATTTTAAAGAGACAAAATTTCGTAGACTATTAGTGAAAGTGACAGGTTATAAGTACTTCACCTGACCCGTTAAACGAAAATACATATTACAGTAATTAAATTTAGATAATTAGTATGGTTTACACACAAAAAATATTGAACGTCCATATTATCACTTCATTTTCTTCTCATTTTTTAATTGCTGCTCCTCTCTACTGTCTAGTACGACAACTAAGATATATAACTCAGCAATGCCAACAATCACAGCAGAAGCAATTCCAAGCAAAAGACAGACAGCCAAATCCATTGGTCCAAGAAACACTTGAATTCCCATGAAACCAAATAGGAAAGCAGCCGCCAGGGATATCACAAACTGAATAACGGCAATTATCCCGGAGTTCATCTGTTTCACTGCAGACAATAGATATTTAACGTATAACGACTACACCGCCAACTTTAATTTTTAAAGGTAGCTTCACTTACATTGGTGCCCAATGGAATCCTCTTGTACTGTTTTATATGGACTAGCAGTGTTGACATTTCTGGTCATTCTTTGATACTCTTTTTCATCCAATTGGTTTTTCAGAGCTAACACTCTTTTTTCTAATTCTGGGTTGCGTTGTGGTATTTCTAGACTAGGAATATTTAAACTGGCTCCTGCTAGGATTTCATGAAGATACACTTTTTCCTTCTGGTTGGTATTTTCTTTCACTAGCTTCCACAATTCCTTGACATCGGTCACAGAAAGCACCCTCTTATCTTTCCATTTTTTACCCAATCCTAGCTCCTTCACACTGGAATAATAACACCTAGCCGGTGCAATTTTCACGTCAGGGTCAATCAACACCCCTAGGGCTGACCTATCTTCTATTTCTGCGCTCATTATTACTTAAAACTATAATTCTCAACACTGCGATAAAATGCTATACAAGTAACGATTTTAGTTTTATCCTATAATCACGATTCGTGTGTACTATTTGGCTTCAGTAAGTCTTTTGCTTCAGTGTTTTCGGTAGTGACAGCGGAAGTGTTCTCCTCACTGATAGAACCACCTACAAGCGGATTTTCAGCACAGTTTTTCTCGATTTGGCTTTGGTGTTGCTCGATTAAACTTTCTTCTGCTTTTTTATATAAATCCCGTACTCCGTCTTCTTTCTCCTTGAACGTATTATCAATACGAATGCACTTATTGGTCATGTCATGCACGAATCTGTCCCACTCATCACATCTGTCTTGTCGCTTTCTCTCAAGCTGGGACTGTATGCTGGTCTCTGTTTTTAATCGTTTTTGTAGAAGTGTATCAGCAATCGATTCTGCTACCTGCAGTTCCGCTGAAAGTTTTGGAATGTGAATGTCTGCCAATGATTTGGCTTTATTTATCTCAGTGTCTTTTAACTCAGTTACCCTTTCCAAGATTTTAAAAAGTAGATCAACTTCTCTATCCTTCCGCGATTCCTAAAATTTCACATTAAAAGTATCATTTTAATTTTGCTTCGTGCATGGTTAATGCAATAACCTTTGGGCAAAAACGTGTTTTACTGTTACTATAAAATAATATCTTATATTATTTAACGAGATTCCTCACCTCGAATTCCCTCACGAAAAAATCTACTTCTCGATGAACTATCGGCTTATGATCGAAGATGGATGAGTATATCTCCTTAATATCTATAAATTACAAAAATGTATGCAGTGCATTTTACTGGTTATTAATATTGCTACAAATATTAGCAATCAAGCATGACACTCTCGTGTCAACATACGTCACATCATCATCAATCGTGGACAAATAGTCTTGTAATGTACATTTGATGATAATACGCTTTTATTTTTATTTATATAAAAATTATATTTGCCAATGAACCTTTCAAAATGCCTCCAGCCATCACATCTATATTGTCCGTACTCCATAAAACATAATTTTCTTCTCACGAAAACATTGTATCCAGAATTATTTTCTTCCACAAATAATGAAACATTAAAATTGTTGACCACTTCGACCGGTTTTTAAAAACCCATTAAAAGTTGTAGCAGGAATCTGAAAATGGTTTTCAATAGTATTAAAACAATCAATTAGTGAAACAATTCTAACAACTATACACAGTATCGTGCAGTATATCAAAAGCGAGCGTCACTACTAGATGAATGTACTTAATGACACTTCTCCAGCAGCTATTAAATCATGCTAGTTTTTAAAAATCAACATACAACATATAAATTTTCCCACAACACAACTAATACAAATGACAACGTAAAATTGGTATTATAACTTTCACAACACAGTACTTTATGAAGATATATATATATATACTTACGATGATATGGTACAGTACAGAGCCCTTTAAAGTCCTTATACTTTTAATTTAATGTTTCAAAAATAGTTTTGTGCCACCACTACTATACGAAAAATAAGTAAAGTTACACCGTATCATATGAATCACTGAGAAAGTTGAAGCTCACGCCAAAAATAAGCCCATCCCCATAATAAACTATGTGTTAGCCACTTACATGGCTATGGGTATCCATATCCATGTTTTAATTTACACCTTTGTTGTGCTCTGCTGCGATGTGGATGTGAGCCACTCACAAAAAATTCGGTGCCATTCGCTGTTTCGCATTCCAGCCAGTCGTTGAATTTGAAAAGATTTATTCACGTATCATTTTGTATAAAAAATAAATCTTTATAATTTCGAATGTGCTTAGAAAATCGTGTCGTGAACAACTGTTGCAAACAATTGAGCATTTTAAGTATTCAAACAAAATTAAATGCTAAATTCCATACTTTATCTTTACTTACGTGAAATTTTTTTCACTTTCCCCTTCCCCGGCTCTATATCAGATAGTAAGTACTATTTAATATATTAGTTTCTGAAGAGTGAAAAATATCCGGGTACATCATGTCCTTACATATAAAAAGTATGTTGGGGAAATTGTTACTTGTTTAAACCGTTTAAATCAATGATATTTAAATATGAAGATGTTTTTGAAATCCTTCGTCGGAATGTTAATGTAGGTAAAGTTTTTCTAATTCATTCTGACTGGTGAATAATTGCTTTTACATGGAAAATAATTTGTTTACCATTTTTCATGTGTTTAAATGGAGAGCATTTAGTCATACATCAAAACAGCATAGTTGACAATCAATAGTCTCATAAGCTACTAGTTTTAATTTATCGAAAGTTTAAATGTTTGATTCCATTTGCAGATTTGTTAGTAAAGTTTTAGTTTTGGCGTCTAAAAGTAAAAACAAACATGCAATGCAACCAACACTGGAACTGGTGTATAGTTAACTACGTTGACAAATTCAACAACTGATTGGTTAATTTCAAAACATTCTGCCGTGAAATATAAAATATCTGTCAATTCAAGGTCCTTATTTTTTAAATGAGTTCGAAACTAAAGCTTTGCATTCAGTCGACACACCTATAGGTGATTGGATATTTAATCATTTTATTATTTTATGCATTCACTAAAATGCGTTTTCGTTATTTGGGTGTGGAATAATGCATTAAACATGTTATCCGTGTTATTATAGGGAATTATAGCTGAAGGCTGCCTACTAGACTTGTACTTGTGTAATATTATATGATAATACTATGTATTCTCCCACTTGGCTCATAATACTTAAATGTTGCCTAAATAGTTTGTTTTGGGACAGGTGTATTATCACTAACAAGTTAATGAACTTAGTCGCTACCCTTAGAATATTGGAATTGGTGCCAAGAATTAACTTAGAGCTTATCTTGTATTAGAAAAAACATGTATTCCTTATTTATTTATTTAGAAAAGAGTAGAGCAACTACAACTCGATTTTTGTATTTTCCTGTGGGAGTTGTTGAATTTTGAATAAAGAATATAGAACAAATAACGCAAGACATTTGTGATAATTTTGTCCTGTTCATTTATTTTGATTTCATTCAGATGGAACTAAATGTCTGAAATATATAAGCAAAACACTATTTAATACTTTCTCAGCTTTACGAACCCAAGAGATCAACCAATGTGGGCCACCTTATTGGAATTACACAACACATACGTACATACAATATATGTACTCCAAATTTGAGCTGAGTGGGGAACCTTTCGAACCTGGAAATCTTCCGTTACCCCAGTAGGGTGGGATGGTGGAAGACCATTTGTAAAATGATGGAACTAAAGCAGTTGCCAGCGACGAATTTAAAAATTTGCCAACGATTTTGAGTTATTGCAATGGCATCTAGATTCGAAGCGTTCGACGCAAAAAAAACGTATGAGTAAACATGCGTAGAAAAAAACATAATATTCTCAGTCTTTGACCACATAAATAATTACATACACTGACCAAGAGAAACCAACGTCGTGATTTGAGAGTTAGCTACTCGGCATGCTTACTTGTAAGTTCCCTGAAATTTTACATATATGCGTGTGGGTGTGCATTCGTTATCTTTGTTATCAACAAGAGCAAACTAGTAACATTATTTTAACTTGTAAGTAGCAGTGGGGAAGTAGTCAATTAAAGTGTTATTGGAAATTCATCATCATGCTGCACATTCCTTTAATTTTAGATTTGGCACATGGCTACATTGATGCAGCAATTTACTAATTTGAACAGTATCATTCCTTGACATAAACATATTCTAACTATGAATACTACGCCAACAGTACGCAACAACGGCTTTCATGACTCCACTCGTTCAAGGAGCAATACAAGATATTCGTCATGTTGCATCCAGTTCCCTGTACTTGCGGTTTCAGTTGCAGCTTAACAATTACCTAATAAAATAAAAATCGATGATTGTGTAAGTGTAATCACTAATCAGCGTAAAATCAACCGCATGTGTATTGCGTATACCTACAAACCAGTGCACATCTTTAATCATTTGTGATTTTGCTAGAAAAAGGATGAATTTAGTAGCGCTTACGCTCTATACGTCGCAGTTATGGTCAGTAGAGACTCGTGATAATAATTTGTGAAGACATGCTAACAGAATTTCTATATTCCATCCTTGATTCCATCATATTCCTTGATAACAAAGGTAAACCAAAATTGACGAGGTCTATTATTCACATATTGTCAGACAAAAATATTTTCAGCCACAACACGATTGACGATGTAATAACCTGTTAGCTTACCCACATCAACATCTTAACAAAAAGCATAACAATGCTTACAACTACAATATATATAATATATGAAAGCAAAACAAACTTTAACTGTACTATCCGTACCGTCTGTTGAAAACATTAAGCTGATCTCCACTTCTCCTCTTTGTTACATAAATCTACGCACCTAGTATTTGTTATGATGATGACGGTAAGGGTGACGACGATGATGATGACATCTTATATGCATGAAGAAGTGACAAGTGGTTGGCTTGCTTAGTACTTTACGTAATGTTTTGGCTTAACGGTCACTTTCTAGCATAATTCATTTTTTTGCATCTTTCGAATGAGCCAAACTAGCTGGGCTGTTTGGTTAACTGAACGGTACACAAATTTAAACTAAATCGGCGTTCATATTTACAAGACAAATATGAATATTCCTTTTGTGTTATTGTTATCCACGCTTGCGAGTGTGCGTTTGAAAAGTTGCTGCAACTTAGGGACATTGGGCGTGTGCTTTTTACATAAATCTCTACTATCTATTATAAAGCAAGCGAGCTTACGGACTGAAAACGATGAAAAAAATTTTCTTGCACGAAAAAGGATTGGAAGAGTACAAAAGGAACTCTTTTATAGGTATATCTCTCTCTGGCAAAGTATTATTAGTAAGCAAACCTATTACCTCCTATTACAATAAGTGACTGCACACACCAAGCTCACTTTTTTGCTCACTTCATTTCTCTTCGGTCCGTTTACCACAGTTGTAATAATCATAATAGCGTTGACTTATAAAAATGGTTATGATGTGCAGTACTTACATATTTTCTGTTGGTGTTTTGTGTTACAAATATGTACTAAACACTTCGTAGCGTACACGTAAGTAAGTACATACACGTAATATTTGACCATCATCATCTACATTCATCATATTTATTTTTCCTTGTAAAATAACAACTGTAGGTATACCATAATATATGCATTTACCTTCCCTGAGTTGTATTATTATTAAATTACTTCAAGTATAAATATGTATGCACTTTCATTACACTGTTATTACTTATTATTATTACACTTATCACAAAAATCATCGTCATCTTGCCTATTTATACTATATCATATTTCAACAATCATTCTATTTATGAAAGTGAATCGAATGGTAATTTTTTTTTACATAAAACTTGGTAATCGACATGACGCATAAAATATTTTACCAGATGCTTGTGGAGATGTGTGTAATCGCATACAGAAAATCACTGTGCGTATTTTTTCAGCTTGGTTACATATTTGTAAGTAGGTATGCATAATAGAAGGATTTCGCCTTTCAAGTCATGTAAATAAGTGACACACCGTTTTAAACAGTCGACCGCATTCACTTAACAATATAATCTTCAGTTCATCATCATCATCATCATGTACGCGGAGGACACGCTTCAGTACATTTATGTCAGATAGAATTCTCAGCACGGTTTAGCATTCCTCTAAATATTTTCCCTTTTCTAATGATGACCAATTTTTTCAACGTCACACTCAACATTTCTTTGCTGCGTATATGTTATATCAAGCTGCTTCCCTTACTTGCTATTTATCTTTCCCTCTCTGATTATGACTATGCCTCCTGCTATCAGCAAGCAACATCATAATTGAAATCGGCCGTACCCCCAGAATTACCAAAAATCAACCTTTCACAATTTACCGCAAAATGCAATATATTTCGTTCTCTTTTGGTTCGACGTTCGATCGTACCCTTTTCTATTTTTTGGAACGACTGGTGATGATGATGACGATGATGATATGATATTGATGGTCATCATCACAATCACCATCGTGCTCCCAAGATCGTTCATGTTAGTCATAAAATGATGTACACATGTGTAACAAGGTGAACAGTTTAGTGTCAGCGGAGAATAGATGAATAGAGCACACTTTAACATCTCTCTCTCTCTCTCTCTCTCTCTCTCTCTCTTCCATACCAATACTCCACGCCACACTCCATTTAATAAACACCAACCATACCGCGCCGCCCTATCGAGCAGCGAGTGAGGAATATCCCGTTCGTATTATATACGAATACGATTGCAATGACGATGATTTGATATGAATGATATGATATAATATGGCATTTTACCTTTATTAATATTAAACTTTCCTTGAAACTTTAATATCTACTGTCTACACAATCCCTTTTTGAATACACATATCGTTTCCTAAAAACATACCTATTTAGGTACATACATATAATAATAATAATCATCATCATCATCGACTTTGGCTGAAACGAAAGCGCTTGTTCTCATAAAAACTCTTTTCTTTTTCGCCTTCCACTCTTTTCGCTTCTCTCACTCACTCTGTGATGATGATATGGCATAGTTGGCAATGTTTGTTGGCATTTACCATCTGCGAATGTCTCTATCCATATTGTAAGTACCTAGAGCATCATCCATTCTCCTCTAAAGGACGTGCCTCCTTAAAAGAAACAAGCGGCGAGATGTAATGCTCATGTTTTAGTCTCTCGGTATTAAAAGTTTAATCTTTCTTTACGTTCTCTACCTAAAACCTGACCTATTGGTGATGGTGATGGTGGTAGTATTCTAGTGAGTGGCATATGATGATATGATGATGACGATGTTGAGACCAATTCCATAAGACGGTTTCGTCTCGTTTCAACTGAATGTAACCAACATTACCACCAACACATACACACGTACCTACATGCATATACCATCATCAACAAGATCATATTAACATCAGTAGTTAGTCCATAGGCTTTTTTATTCTTCATCATCGTTTCTACACGGCTCTCTGCTTTGACTTTATGACGGGCGATGATGAGCAAAAAAAGAGCAGAGAGACGAGGACGAAGGCTATATGAAATATCATCTGTGTAGTGGCATATTAACTAACACACAGGCATGCACACATACATACATAGAAAAAAATGCTTGCAGCAAGGCAACAACGTATGGATTTCCACTAGACTTGGATGAGTTTCGTGGTAAAGTTTACAGCAGTTGCACAACAATACCTACATAAAGAAGGATTTTAGCGATACACACGGACTTTTACTAACACACAACACCAGAACGTACATTTTTAGACATACCTTTACTTTGAGTAAGGTATACATGTCTTTTGTAATAAGAAGGAAGGAGCAAAATGTGTAATACTCACGGTATTTTCTGTTCCCTGCTTCTTCAGATGTTTCAAAATAAACAACACAACAGGAACGAACGTAACGAATTTGATATTATGTATGTGCATTTATGTGCATGCAATGCAATGTACATATATTATAGTATAATAATATGAGAGTGTGAAAAGGAAAAAAAACGAGGGATGCTGCTGCTGCTGCTGGTTGACTGACGATGTATACATGTATATTTATACTAGGTTACATTGATGAGGATGATGTTGATGATGTGATATCCTTCCTTTTTAAGACTAAACCTTACTACTTCATCATTCCTTTTCACTATATAGTGCCACCAAGTAAGCCTTAGGATGACGACGGATGGGTACACGAAACTATTTTTGCTCTGTTGTTGTGACTCTTTTTAAGTAGACTTATTCTTATTACGAACGAATATGAACCACTGCGGCCCTTACTTCTACTGACTGATTGTTATTGTTTTTTATTATTGTTGTGTACAGTGTGAGTGAGTGAGTGTGTATGTGACTCTGCTAATGCTGCTGAGCACCGTTCATATGATGATGATGCTGATAATATTATGACTGTAACCATGATGATGAGGATGATGTCTGTTTTTGTGTGTTGTGGTGAGTGAATGGTAGTTGTGTGATGGGGGAATGTTGCTGTTACTGAGTTTTTTCTCTTCCTCCTGTTGTGTTTTGTGTGTATCTATGTGCGCACATAAATATATTATACATGAATGATGGCGATGTTGATTATATATTAATAACCCCTGTAGTAGTTGTAGTGGTACGTGGTATGAAGTTGTGTAGTTGTAATAATCATAATATAAACCGCAACAATAATGTGATGTGATCTAAACGCGTAACACATAGCACAAGACAACATAAAAACGGTGGCAAAGGCATAACTCATGAAGATGATGATCTTCGTCTTCAGTAGACTTAGTAGTAGTGGTGGTGGTATACAGGATTGTTGTTGTTTCTACAATAACCAGTGTTGCTGCTGCTAAATATCTTTGGGCTCCTCTCAGAAGAGGATGCTTGACTTTCTAGGTTTTTTGCTAGCAACGAGTTCAAGTCAAGTGGTGAGGAGGATGATGGTGGTAGTTGGTGTTGGAGGAACTTCATCAGCAGTTTTAGCAACAACAACAACAACATCATCATCACAGTAAAAATACAAGAATTATTCCTCGGCAGTGTAACACTAACATTGCTGTCAGATAAAAAAAAGTAATAATCATAATAATCAAAAAAATATCGCGCAGCTTTTTCTTTTTACGCGCTCCCAGTAGTTGTAGTAGCATCACACAGAGTATTTAAAAATATCGTATATTTTGAAAATGTAAATTCCTCGCAGAGAAGAGGTTGCCAGTAACAGGGCGCCACTGGCCAAAAAAATAATATCGACGAGCTGCTACAAAAGTTATAATAATAATATTTTATCTCGTTCTGCTCCTCGTTTGTCTTGCTTTCTATTTCTTACATTTTTTAAAGTAATAAATGCCTAAACACATCCCTGCTCTTTGCTAAACGGTGTGATGTACTACTAGAAGAGAGGGAAGCTGAAGCCGTGGCAGTGCCGAGCTTGTGCGCGCAGCTAATTGTAATAAGATTGTATATAAATCTACACGAAATAAAACTACACATTATTATTACTCCGCACACAAGAAAGGCGCCTTATTAATTATCTTTGTGTTCTTTTGCGCAGAGTCTGCAAAACGAGCAAGGATAACAATTGATTGTACGTGTGAGCAGCAAGTAATGCTCTCTTTTTTATCCTTGTCTGTCCTCGCCTATCACTATACTACGTTTCCCTCTACGGTTTAGTGATATTATTATAATAACAATATTTGTGTGGTATTTGACTTAAAGTTTATACGTATAGCTAGGTCCTATCGGTAAAAAAATTCTTGCTGGTTAGTCGATTAATTTTGAACAAAAAAATGTGTCGCTTGGCCATGTTTTGCCTGAATGTGAGATTACACGTACGAGAAGGACCTATTTTAATGAATTAATATATCGTCTTCCTCCATTGTACTTATTTTGTGATTGTATGCGTTGTTGACGAGTGTGGCGTGCGAGTGTGTGTTTGTGTGTATGTGTGTGTGCGTCAGTGTGTGGGAGGATATTCCTATTATTATAGGTTTTGTTGTTGGTGATGATGATAATAATTATTGCTGTTGTTGCTTCTCGTTGTTGATCATCCTACATATTGCCAAGCAGGAGAGTGTTTGGGTAATAGCAATAGCGAACAAATTCATTCATGCAAAATGATAAAGCAAAGTGTTGTTTTTTAGCTTCAATGAAACCATAATATAAGAGGCTGACTCAATGCAGCAGTACAAATGATTATTATTACTACGCTGATGCATGTCGTGCTGTTCTTGTGACAATGTACTTGTCTATTTGTGTGCACTAACATCCACAGTTAATCAACGTGTGGGTACCGTCATCATCAACTACATAGTGTACGACTAACGTACGACCATAAATTAACATTTTGACAGAATTCCATCCACTAAAAATTGATTGTTTGTGTGGTCCAGTCGTCCGTTTTGTTTTTATCTCGCTGCTGCTCGACCGACATTCAACAAATGTGCAGCAGTAGTGGTCCCATTGGTCAGTTTCTGTTCAATGTAATTGCTATATAAAACACGCTGCTGTATGTTTTCTTTTTATCAGCGTGTTTTTGTCGTCCGTGGAAAACACACGATGGAAAATGCACTCGGTATACAAAAATACGTCTCCTCTGCAAACTAACTACATTTTAATGTGGTTTTAATGAAACATAAAACTCGTGACTTGTTAGTGCATGTGTCTTTCTCCTACGGAACAGTCTCACATTCTTGTGTGGCGTGTCGCGTCGTGTGCTTCTCAAACCTCAGTGCAGTTACTACTGCACTGCTACTAATGTCATTGAAAAAGAAATACGTTTAAAAAGCTTCCCTTCTGAAAATCCTCAAATTCTTCCTCATTGTCATCGCCGCAACATTCGCATTCATTCCCTGACCAATAACACAACAGTTCTCAAAATATAACCATATATAAATCAAGTAACCTGAACATTACATTCCAGCAACCTAACAAAACACTAAATAAACAACACTGCCAAACATAAAAGAGGACATTTTCACTAAAAAACAAAGTCATATATTTTTTGCTTTACAGTTTCCTCTGGAGGAAGTTGTAAAAATCAGTAGCGAAACGCGTTCATTTTATATATTTCTTGCGTAATGATGCAAAAACTGACGGCTTGTCGTGTAGTTGTACGGTGATGTCATCAGTGTCTAAATCGGGACTTTTGCAAACAACAAGGAAGATTATCTCAGCACACCATCAATGAGTTACGTGCTCTCAGCACCACCACATCTCTTTAACCCACCATTGGCTTGGGACAAAGGTACGTGTACATTATAGTACAGCGGACTATCTCTATCATCATCAACGATCACCATCTCATCATCGTCGTCAATCGTCACCAAACCCAAACCACACGGTTGTTGCAAAAAATTCACTACTGCTACCACTACTGCTACTCACTGGAAGAACAGCTCATTATCGTTTTTTTTTATTGAACAAAATGTGAAATAACATCACCATCATCAAAACTGTGTGTGTGTGTGAGACAGAGACGGTGATGATCATTATCGTCGCTACCGTCGTAAAGAAAAAGCTGTAATAAAGGGGAGGGGAAGGTAACGTAAAGGAGCAGTAGACAGCAGTCGATTTTTAGTCTACTACAACGTCAAGCAATAAACTTTACCATATTATAATAATTTTTTGTCTCTATTTCTATACGCAAATGAAAAGAAACGAGTTATTTTTTTGCGAGGAACACTGTTCATAGAAATAATCATAGTCACACAAGTGATCTAACTATTTTTTCTTTTCCCTGGTTGGTTTTTGGCATTTGTTGGCAAGGTTGAAATTACTGCGAGAGATAAATTACCAGAGAGAAAGAGAGAGAGAATTTTTTTCTTGCTGTGTAGTAGTGTGGCATTTGTGAGTGATGTTTATTCAGAACTCTGGGAATAATTCTTACAATCATCATCCTCAGTTACCTTCACAGATGGTTATTTTTTAAGAAGTGGCAAAACGACAACCAGACAGACTGTGTGAGAGTGTGTGTTTGTGAGCAGTAAAACTCGTCTCTTTCGATCGTCACGGAAGAAAAATCGTTGTAAACGCTGCACACGAAACGAGCGGACAAAAGGCAGAGAAAAGGATAGCCATTATAATTGACTGACTGCGTGGGGGTGTAATTCCCTTGTTGTTTGCGTGAAACGAAAATCACGAAGAAAATATTTGCACATTTATTAGCAGCCTTTTTACGACCAACTGTTATTTTCTCATCTGGAATCGGGGATAGCAGCAAATTGGTCGTCATAATAGTAACAGCATCGATTTTTTTGTTTGCTCAAGTTAATAGTGGATGCATGCATTGGTAGAGAAATGTGTGCCATACGACTCCCTCCCCCTCAGCCACCACCTATGTTGGCAATAATAATGGTAGACTTGTTGATGATCAGGAGCCAAAACGGCAGCAGTGGTATCATCAGAGGAAATGAAGAAAGGAGAGAAACCGACGGAGAAAACATCTTGTAACCTTGAAGTAAATAGTGGGAGAGAGGAGAAGATATTATGACGACGACGGTCACAAAGAAGAACAGAAACGTTTTTGCTGTTATCGCTTCCGTTTGTAAATAACTAGTTGTGCAGAGGGCACGAGGAACTTTGTGCATTGGTGTGTGTTCGTATGTGTGAAGGAAGTGGAGACCTTGTCCTAATATTGAATAAAAAAGTCGAATAATTTTATGATAATATCAACTATAGAATATGTATGTTGTGTTGGATCAATATTGATACCAAAGCGGTGTGCGTGAGTGTTGTTGTGCTTGCAAGAAAGAGAAACAATGCCCAAGGAACGCGAAACGGAGAAAATATTTTCTTGCCATCATCGCGGTGTGGCAAATAATAAACTTTCCCTAGACTCCAATAATAATACCTAAAAGGAAGTAAATATTTTATTGATCTTTCATTCTGGCCAGCCGTGAACGACTTCGATTGTTATCGCTGCTGCTGCGATTTGCCATTATTGTTGTTCCTGTTTGAGAAAATTACAGTATCGTAGTCACAATGCCGGAAAATATATCTACAAGTGAGTTTATCGAAGAAACTCGGGATGACTTCCATTCCCCGACGACTTCCACTTTTGTGGGGAGGATCCCACATTGCAAAAATGCAGTGTTTTCTATTGAAGAGGTAAAAAAATACGACAAATGTATTACCTTAAAGCATGCAGCCAGCTGAGCGTTTTCTATTTTGCAAAGCTACATCCTGTGATGATTACAGATGGCAAACAGAGTCAGTAATGTCAGAAAAGGGGAAAAAATGATTTTTGCTATTTATGTAACAATGCACTTAAACTCCATAAATGACAAGCACTCAAACGCAAACTAGAATCATACACAGTAATTACCTGTTTGTCATATCTGTCATGTCCAACATGATAAAGTGCTAGCAGCTTCCGGTATGCACGCATGAAGCGGAAACTTGAATGCGCACCTTGATATGCATAATATTAATTAGAATCTTTACTATTACCCACATTTATTTCTGCACACTTAATAATCGCAATCAGTTTTAGAGAGGGAGATGCTGATTAGTAGAAAGTTTCTATCTTGTAATAAAAATTATATTAATATGATGTTTATTGACGATATGTGCAACTTGTGACAGGGAGCACCACGTATATTAGTATTGTTCATTTGTGTTTATTACATCACATTGACAGCTTTTTAACATTATTTAATGCAAAATACTTGTATCAGTTTAAGGTTGAAACTTAATAGAGATACCTACTCTAATCCTACGTTAGATTGCATTGGTTGGCATTTAATGTCCATAAAAATAAAATGTCGTTCTATCATCATTGTTTCTTATATAATTTCTTCAATACCCAGCATGCCAGCATGTAGGTACTCCATTAAAATTTTTAAGTTTTGCTTCTTTATGCATATACATAGATTGGCAAACTTTTGCAGTTTGTGGTTATGTATAAATGCATTCGTCGATTTCCGTTTGCTCGTGAATTTAAAAAGTGTACACAATCGCAGAGTAAACATGGGAAACTGATTTAGATAACAACATGTTGTTTGAGTTTTGTTGAAACAAATCATGTGTACAAAGTACTCGGTCTCTTTTTCTTATCTCCCCTTCCCTTCCTTTTTCCTGTCCAGATGGCCTTATGAAGTAAATCATCCATCTTTTATCGTGACACAAAGACTCTATTGAAATTGGGTTCTTTGAAGGAGAAACAGGATATTGATATTGGTAGTTGCTAAACAAAAGTACTATAGGTATATAACATTTAACATTTTCATATTATACCATCATCAATGCCGACATGCATGTATAGAGGTATGCCTATCGATGTCGGGTTAGTGTCTTATCAAAAGTTTTGACTTGCTGTCAAATAAAAACGTCCAATTTTCATGTGTTTCCTTTCTTTAAAGTTGTAAAGAGTTGGGATTGTTAAACTAATAACACTACGGTGTGGTTCGCATTTATGCACGTTTATAATATTTAATTTATATGCTGTAGTTAACAATAACTGTACACAGGTATATGGTTGATGGTACTTGAAAGTTTGAAAATTCGGTTTCAATGTTCAATACAATGAAACTATGAAACAATCAGCACGAACGAACGAACAAAAGCAGTATAAAGCAAAGAACGGCAAGATGACAGCTGCATTATGTGTGTTCTCTTTCCTTCTTTTGTTCCCATTTGTCAGTGACCCGTACCCTTCAAAAAACAGTTATTACTTCCTTTCTCGTCAATTAGCTCAGGTAGTGGTACAAGGAGCAGCATACTCGTGAAATTGTGCCCAGCATGAGAACCAATTTTTCAATTCGCTATACCCATTTTCTCGGTAGTTAATTACTTCCTTTCTCGTCAATTAGCTCAGGTAGTGGTACAAGGAGCAGCATACTCGTGAAATTGTGCCCAGCATGAGAACCAATTTTTCAATTCGCTATAGCCATTTTCTCGGTAGTTTTCAAGTACCTTTACAGCTGGAAACCGGAAGTTGTTTTTTTAGCTTTCATCAGACCAGAACAATTTCCTTCCATTGTCCTTACCGTACAGTCTTGCTTGAGAGTGTATTGGTTGAAGAGGGCTGCTTCATTCATTCAGCCAAAGACTGAAAAACTTTTTTGAGTGCATGAACTTGTGAATTGAAGTGCGCTTTGTCATAATTATAGAGTGTGATGGAGATGGAACCCAGCAAAAAACGAGAATACATATAGTCAGGACGAACTACTTACAAGAAAGCATTTAACTTGTTTTATATCTCTTTTCCTGTTTTGTCTCCTCCAGCAGCATCCTCGCCAGAGTAGGTTTTCTTTGAGAGAAGGTTGCATGTGCGCCAGGCTGCTGCTGCTGCAGGATAGCGTGCTCAAGTGGCAATTTCAATTTTATGTACCTACACTTAGGCTACCCTTTTGAAAGAGAAACCCATAAAAATTATAAACCAGCCTGCATATAGGCACATCAGACAAAAAATCCAAAGAGTAGCAGAAATTTGGTCTGGTTTTTTACGATGTCATTTAACTGTCGCACTGCCAGTAGCGGCGTAGCTTTTATCACGGTCTCCTAAGTAAGTAATCCGATTACAATTACATAATAGTATCGTTTAGCCCCATAAAATAACATAATTTATATACAAAACCCACATAACTACGTGTATTGCATTGTGTATACAGATATACCATTAGTAAGTAAGCACCTGTCAGTTAACAAGATGACGGTCTACTTAAAAAGAGTAAATAGGCTTCCGTGTCCGCGATAAGACAAACAAACACGCAGTGTGTATACCAGTTTACCCCCTCGTGAGTAGGAATGCGCAACGCAACTAACCGAACCGAACAAAGATAAAATGGGTTTTTAATTTCAAACCGATAGTGCTTTTATCATCTTTGAAAGCTCATTTTAGCTTGTCACCTCATTTCTTATTTAATACGGAAGAACAACATCACAAAATGGACACATCCTTTTTTTTCGTTTTTTTTCGAGCAACATTTTTCTTCAACTTTATTTTTCTTGTACTCTTGTGTACTTGTGTTACTTGCACAGATTTACATGCATACACGGTCATATATCTTTCGGTGATCTGATTATAGCCGTTAGGATGGCGTAAAAGGAAAGAAAAAAGGATAAAACTGGCAATATGGAATATGAGTATGAGGTGTGCAATGAAAAGGTTAGTAGGCATATTACATTACACCACCTACCTGTGAGTGTGAATAATATCTTTGAAATAAGAATCCTGTACGATTTCGTCCTAGCATGTATAATGCAGTGAAAAAATGAAATATTCATGTTCCCTAGATTAAGACGCTTTTGCTTTATCAACTTACTTCTCCTTCGCATTCCAATTTCAAATTTCCATTGTGTAACGGTCTCTCTCTGCCTCTCCTCGCTCTCGCACTCTCTCTCTCTCTCTCTCTCTCTCTCTCTCGCGAGCATAATAGTAGAAAATGTATTATTTAAACGAAAAGAAAATTTCCTTCATTTTCCAGAGAAAAGTTGAACTGGAATAATACACAAGCCCTACTTATAAGGTAAAACATTCGAGGTGGTGGCTGGCTGCTCCAGGAGAATTCATGTATTTATTGTTGTGTCTACGTCTGTCTGTCTGTGTCAGTCAGATATTTATCATGCATGCAGCAGGCAGGGAACGGAAAGGAGGATTAAATGATAAATGAATGAATAAGCACAAAGAATAACAAAATTATTTTCTTCCTCTTTTTATTACGCGTTTGCTGACTCTGCCTAGTTGTGTTGTATGGTTTGGTGGAGGAAAATAAAAATGAGATTATCTGCTGATGGCACAGGGAAGGTTGTAGGTGGTGGTGGCGGTAGATTTCATAACAGTTCGTTACTTTGTTCCTTCTTCTCTCTTCGTTGCTTGTCTTCTCTTCGTTTATAATGCTCCCCTGTGTGCTCAAATAAAATATAAATGAAAAATGTTTAAAAGATTACGGCCAGATCATCAGTATCATCATCATCACCAATCTCAGTGAAAGATACGCACATAAACCTAGTTTAAGTATTCAAACAATGTGATTATTTGATTGTGCATGCAATACGGCATTTCATCAATATGGGCTTAAATCCCGTTGAGTACATCACACACTAGCTTACTTACAAGAAATATTTAAATCTTCAGCGCGGCGTGCGTTACGCAAACATTTTTATTGCTTAAACACATCGTTGTAGTTGTGCGTTGTACACGATACACGAGAGGTTGGAATTTTGATAGGCAATGCACATCAGCAATAAAATGTTCCATTTAAAGCTCGTAATTTGTACAAATAATGTGGATTTCTTGTAATGTTGGCGCTTCGTAAAGGCAGAAAAAGGAGAATATAGGAAGACTTACAAGAAGACGAGTACTAAGTAATGTTTTGTTGATAATAAAATGAAGAGATATGCTTATTTAAACTGAAATGATTCATCTTAGCTTTTGCTGGTCTCTGCCATCCTGAAAAAGGGCGAGGAACCAGAAGAGCATTAGTGTGTATGGTAATATAGGTAGGAAGCGTTCATAGAACGTGCTGTCACGTTAGCGCATTTCCCAGTCAGTCAGTTTGGATTTTGGAACGTGTCTAAAGGGAGTCTTGACATGCACCAATTACTTGATAAGTGTTCCAACACGATTCCAACACGATGTTTCGTATACAAACGACAAAATCCACATGAAATATAGCATTTTGCTACGTTCGACCACTTACCGGTAGAATTGTGGGACATTTACAGGAAATTGGAGAGAACCTAGAATCGACTTGCAGCTTACTACAAGAGTGTATGATGCCAACTCTGCTTCAGCATCTAACGCCCCATCACAATATATCATTCATTACGAAAATTCCCGTTTACAAAAAGTAAAGCGATGTATATTATATGAAGTTATTTATTTTTGATATATTTATTTCCTTCTACAGACGCTGGATTCGGATCGCGAAGGTTTGATCAAGATGAAAAAGGCTCTCAAGCAAATCCATCAGAATGGGACAAATCATGTGGAAAGCGAGGTACTACTTTCCAGGGCACTGGAACGCCTAGGAAATGGATCACTAACTCAAGAGCCCGAGTTAGCTGCCGCCTTTCTCAAGTTTGCCGTTGTCACTAAAGAGCTTTCCAATCTTCAGCGAACTCTAGTACGTTCTTACAAAATACTATGTAGCATATAGCAGCTTAGGGAAGTTGGCTTGGAGTAGCAGAAATAAGAACAGCGAGAGTAGTGATACAGGATTATATTATAGTCTCCCTCCAACTTTCTCGACTTCCCCTGATATGAGTTGTATAAAATATGAAATTTTGCAAAAGAGCACGCCGAAAATGAGAGAAATCTGAAAGGAACCAAGGAAAAGCGGAATATCACACTTCCTGTCGTTCCTGCTGTGAAAGTTGACTTTTGTATAAGCATAAGTATTATAAATTATGTTTTATTTAATTTGGCAATTTTATTTTTGTCTAGATGCAAAACCTTCAAAACATGGTTCTCTTTCCTTTGGACTCGCTACTCAAAGGTGATATACGGGGAGTGAAGGGAGAGCTGCGAAGACCATTTGACAAGGCTTTAAAAGACTACGAGACAAGACATTCCAAATTGGAGAAGGTACGCTTACAGATCGGCATTCTATACAAACAAGAAACTTTCTAACACAGCAAACGGTTGCACGAGACGAGATGTAGAAACTAGAAAAAGAAAGCTATCACGTTAATAAAATTATAGCTGTGGTGGCGCGCGGTGTCTCTCATTCTCTCTCTATTGACGTCTCTGTACGGCACGAACTTGTTTTTACTTCCTATTTAACGTTAAATAAAGTCCCTACGTACACGCGCATACGTTCCCTATGCACACGTTGTCAAAGAAAGTACATTAATTTGATACGTCTCTCATGACAGAATTACGTAAAATATTCATTGACAAATTTTCAATTTCCGCTTTATTTTTTATGCAACTATACAACTACGCCCGTTTCATTTCTCCCTTTTATTTCACTTTTGGACCACCACCACAAACACATTACTTCATGATCATCATCATCATTATTATTTAAACAGGTGGGTGTTGGAGAAAAGAACATTTTTGGTTTTGGGGAAGTGTGAAAAAGTGGTTTCTGGGAAGCTTACCACACTTTTTGCAAAGATATTTTATTTTAAATTGTGTGTGTGTTCTCCTTTTGTTGTACTTTCTAGTTACTTTCAAGACGGACTCAAGACGATGGAACATTTTGGTTCGTACGTGTCAATTCTGTCAACGAATCTAACAAAGATTAGACAGAAGCAGGATGAGGAGAGGAAAAAGTTGAATGAACTTCGCAATTTGTTGAAGACTACCCCAGGGTTGGAAAAGGAGGTAGCTAGTCTTGCGTGTATACCCGTGTCTGGCTCCCTGTTGAATGTATTACCAATTTTATTTTATTTTTTTTTACAATTCTTTCTGGTTTCTTCTCTTTTTTTACATCAAAGTTGCTGTTGTGGTTGTGTGTTGTAACTTCATTCAATTTTTCCTGTTTCGTAGTTTCGTCTTACGTTATAGTCTCATTGTTGTATTCTTGTACAGTTTTGTGTATGGTGTAACATCCCGATGTTTTGTATGTGCTGCATATATTTTACCCCAACTTTTTTTGTGAAACATGTCCTCTTTTTCTTTAAAAAACGGCCATGTTTCGTATCTCATAATTCTTTTTGTACATTGGTTTTCATTTGTGTACGTAAACCCCTTTTCCACGTGAGCTGTAGTAAAAATAAGGAAAAACTTTTTTATTCCCCTTTTCATTTTCCCAATTGAATTAAAACTTGAGAGTGAACGAATTGGATGAATGGAACACATTCCTCTATATACGTATAAGTATATATCTATATTCGTATTGCGTACCAACTTTTATATTAAATGTGTACGTACACTAGCAGCTAATTCCGTACTTTTCTCTGTGTGGGAGAAGCTGCAATGAAATAAATGTGTTTAACGAGCAGAAATGATCATATCCAGAAACATCACATTTTCTCTTCTTTGTGTTTGTGTGTGTGTAGTTATCCAACGTGAGCGCTCAGTCTGGTCCTGGAAGCTATTCACTCCATCAAATGCAAGGGAATAAGAGTTTAGGCGTAACCAAGATTGGCTATTTGAATAAAAAGTCAGAAGGAAAGATGAGGAGAGTGTGGCAGAAGAGAAAGTGTGCCGTACAAGATGGGTAAGCAAATATCATGTTGTACTACATAATACGCTGCATACCGTGTGTGTGTGTGTAGCCTCATAAAAAACCTGAAACGTTGAATTGAAGCGGAGAGAAGCTTGTTTGTAAAATATATGTGTGCAGGGCATGAAAAAAGTTATTTGGTCTTCCTGGAAAAAACGTGGTGGCTGTGGTGGTAGTATGTGGCATCCCAGGGTGGTAATATGATAGCGTAGCGTGTTTATTACCACTCATTATTATTATTACTACTAGCTTTATAAAGAACAACGCTATACATACTATCCAAATAAATATTTCTCATTTCTCTTTTTATGACAATGTATTCGTTACGTATATTATGCAACATGAAGACACTAATAAGGAAAGCATTACGGATCAAATTTAGTAAACATGTAGACAATGAATGCGGGAATGAAGTTTCATTTTGGGGTTAATTTTCTGGTTTGCTCCAAAAATTCCAAAAGGGACATGCAAGATGTGGGGAGTAGACCTCTATACAAACAATAGCTCTCTCTACTCCTCACGATGACTGAAACGGATAGCCAAGCTAATAAGATTCCATTCCAAACAGAACTAGAACGACCCAGAATTTAAATAATTTAAAATGTGTAAAGATGTTTCTTTTCTGTATGAGATCCACTATTTTCTTTCAGATTTCTCAAAATATTTCACGGGGATGAGAGTAAACAACCAACTCAAGTCAATCTCTTAACTTGTCAGCTAAAAATCATCTCAGACGACAAGAAATTTTTCGACCTTGTCAGTTATAATCGTACCTATCATTTACAAAGTGAGGATGAAGCGGATGAATGGATCTCGGTTTTACTTAATAGCAAGGTAAGAAAGAAAACGGGAGGGGGAATGTAAGACAGGAGAAAAAAACTTTCTTTTCTTTGCTGTTGTTGATGATGAAACTATGTAATCTGGCTCTGCCGGAGAAAGTTTCGCTCTTTGACGAGAATAATAATTGGGAAAAACTTTCTGTGGCGTACAGGAAGCAGCAATGGCAAAAGCATTTGATCAAAAAGTTGACAACGATGGCTTGCTTGAGTTGACTCAAGCAATTTTAGGACATGTTCATCGTCTTCCAGGAAATGACAAGTGTGCTGATTGCGATTCAGAGAAAGGTAAGGGGAAAACGTATAATGAAAGTAATCCGAAAAGTACAAAAGAATGAAATGTAAGAGCACTAATTTGTTGAAATTTTTTGATTGGAATTTCCGTAGAAGTAACGTGGTTGTCTGTGAACCTTGGGGTGATTGTCTGTATCGAGTGTTCAGGAGTTCATAGGACCCTTGGGGTAGGCGTATCACGTATTCAGTCAATATCACTAGATCGCATCCCACCGTCTCTTTTAATACTCTCTGTGTCACTGGGAAATAATGTGATTAATGAAATCCTCGAAGAAAATCTCAGGCCTGGTCACAAACCTACTCCAGCATCTTCAATGTGAGCACAATACTTGTCTATCTCACAGAAACGTGGCTAAGCTGAAAAAGTGCTGAATGTGTACGTTCTCGACCATTTATTACAGTTTTAATTAAGATTGACTTGAAATGTAATTTCAGGGATGATCGCACTGAGTTTATACGATCAAAATATGTAGACAAGAAATACGTAACCCCAGTGAATCTCGACGAGAGTCTTTTGTTCAGGAGAGTTGAACTAGCTGTAGAGTCTGATGACTTGATATTACTAGTCAGAACTTGGGCACAGGGAGTAAAATTGGGTCAGCCGTTACCATCTAAGGTAAATGACTTAATTTGTTTGCAGTGACACCCTATTATTTTTTCTTTACAGTTTTTGAGAAAAATTGTCTCTAATTAAAATATTTCAGGAAAACGGTGAAACAGCGTTACATCTGGCCATACTGAAAAAATCCTCGTTACCCATTGTGGACTTTCTTATTCATAACTCTGGTGCTTCAGATAAAAGAACAAAATGTTTGGGAAGCACACCACTTCATCTTTGCGCCTTTTATGGAAGAACAGAGCCTACAAAACTGTTACTACGAGCCGGTGTTGATCTTCAGGTTCAAGACTCTGAAAGGCTAACCGCTCTAGAGGTAGCACGCCAAAGAGGACATAAGGCGGTGGAGGATTTGGTAAGTACAACTATAAAATATAATTTGCTAACTTACCTTGTCGACAATTATTTAAAGTTGTATTCAAACATAAATTGAATTTTTGAGTAGCTCCTTCACGCGATGGAAGGGAAGAAGACCCTGTTTGAAACGGTAGACTTTGACTGGAATCTTGGGGCAGAAGATTCCACTGACTTTTCAGATGATGAAGCCACTGTATTGGATGATCCATCAGTGACGCCAGAAAAGAAACGACGGCCGAGCTCTTTCATGATTGAAAGTCCTTACAGATCTGCAAGTTAGTGTTTACAATGCAGCGATGCTTATTTCATTGTTTGTTGTACATGCCCGTGCATGTTGATCTTAACTAATTTAAATTATTCCACTGTTTTTTCCAGATGACCTACGAAATAGTGGTGTATCAACCCCACTCAGTGGTACAATATCTTCTGGTAGTACATTTTCAATTAAAAATGCTCGCCATAAACGCGTTGCACCTCCTCCCCCCTCACCATCAAATCACACAAGAAGTCCTTCTGACTCATTAATAGGGAAACTAGGACTGGGAAGATTAGTTATTCCGCCTGGAGAGCCACCGCCGTTACGAAAAACACATCTTGCTACATCACCTCCCGCTTCATCCTTTCCCGCACAGCATAGCACTCCTCTAAGTGGCCCATTTAGCGTTATGGGAAATGTTGTTAATAGTTCATCTGCTGTTACGCCAACATCACTGCCAAGTCCTATACTAGCCCCTGGTGGTCTTAGCAGTATGCTGCCAAATGGTACTAAATCTTATCCAATGGAGCTCCATCGATTTAGGGTACAATACAAAATATATTTGGTCTCAATCGTAAAAAACAGCATTTGTACATACAAACAAATTAAATGCAAAACTGATGGGGCAACTCACTTGTTGGTTACAGACATGCCGAGCATTGTACGACTGCGAAGCGGATAATTCTGATGAAATATCCTTCCGCCAAGGGGATGTCATTTACATCTTAAACGAAACAACAGAGGACGACAACTGGATGGAAGGCCTGGTGCTTGACGAGGTCGGATCTAGACGTCAGGGAATGTTTCCCATATCCTTTGTAGAATTTGATGAATGACAATAGTCTAAATATTATGTACTTGACCCGAGTCAAGTGGCAAGTTCAACAACACCAGTCTATCACAATAATTGCAACAAATTAATCATAAAACCGTTATACAACATAAATACCTGCCAATATACCCATATATCGATATTTCATACCCTATCATGGTTCCTGCAAATATGGATGTTCTACAACAAGATGAGGATGGCGGAAAAGACGGCCAGTTTTGCATTTACAAAAACAGAAATCCGAACCTGACTCGTATCCTTATCCCAAAGTTTGAATAGAAAATAGAATATACAGTCAAATTATGTAAGAGTAGTGTGTTTAACGTCGTATTTTAGAAGAAGATGCTATGATAAAAAAGTATTACCAAACTGCTTTAATTTATTGTTAGTGTTTAGTCGTAATTAATAGTCTTGTACGGTATCCAATGTTTCTTCGCGGTGTAATATTGAATTATACGAATATATAGCCTTGTACAAACGTTAATCAGGTCTGAATTAATGTTTACGTTAATAAGTGCACTAGGTAAATACAAAGCAACTAACAACATAAAATGTTGTGTGTGACACTCAGTAATAAGCATTGTCAAAGACAAAAAATGTTCAGACAAGTAAAAATACAATTTTCTTTATAATAATCAAACAAAACTATGCAAACTCTGTATTCTGAGATTATGCTTCCAATTAATATTCCTCCAAAAGAGCTAAAACATGTTACTGCTGTTAATCTATCAATCTTTAAGATAGACTGTATATCCTACACAATATATGTCATTGAGTTGAGATACACGACAAATTGTATGCTTTCAGTAACTTTGCCACTTACAGGATAAAATAGAACAATATTGTGTGTATTCCTTTGACGGGATGATGCAGTATGAGCTCCATAGGTGTAAAACCCCCAAAAGTAATACATCATTGCCTAAAAATAACAATTTCTATACGAGACTTTATCATGTACATCATTTATAGTTACCGTTTTAATTAGTAGGTGCTGTTTTAATAGACTGTTTCATCTCCTTACTGTTGCCTCCACCGTACTAATAATTGTATTTAAACTTTTTATATAGTACACGTAAGATAGCCAAACAAATTACTTCCAAATGATCACAAATCACAATCTTGTAAACCACGAATACTATTTAACTGTTTGTAAAATGAAGAAGCTCTTAAGCATTTTGGACAAGACAGAAACTGAAAATAATATGCAATTTACAAAGCGCCTATTGTAATGTAGTAGTGAAAGGATTAACAGATTATCGTAGATCTTCCCAGCAGTCAAGAGGAAGAAAGATCTTTCAGACATTATATTAGTGGATAATGGTAAGTCAATTACGACAGCTTCTGAAGAGGCCGACAAACCGCAAACACTATGCTGTAAGCTGCCTAAAATTATTTTAATCAAGTTGTTTACTTGGGAGAAGTTTAACCAGTAAAATACATAGCATTGTTTGTAATTGTGCATTCTACTATATTCGTTAAAGATTCGGTATCACCACAATCACCTTTTAGTGTGTAACAATTGTCAGTGTGCACTCAATAGTCAGTCAAGTATACTAAAGACTAACCTGCTAAAAAATTTAACAAAAATATAAATTATCAAGTTATCTCTGAAATAAATGGCATGAGAGAAAAATACACTCCTACAGCGATATATATCCCATCATTTAAGTTACTTTTTTATTACATTTTTAGTAAATATCTATTTTTAAGCAAAGTTACAAAATAAAATGCAACTGCAAGCAAAAATTACCTACATCGACAAATTACTTTGTCGTTTGTCGTCATTCTTTTGAAAATACAAATGAAAATGCAGTTTTTAGTGATAAGAATGTAGTTTACTTATATAAAAAAATAAATTACATATATATAGCAAAATGTACACAACATTATCGACTGTGCTTTTCAAATACAACTGCAGAAAATAAAAGTGTTTTATAATGATGCACACATGGAAGTTTAAAAGTCGGTAAAATAGTTTACTTGTTCTCTTGCCCGAAAGGGGTAAAAGGTGTACATAAAGAAATGTTAATAAATTATGCCCCGTTCATTAAAACCAACTAACAAACTAAACTTTATCATGCCTATATATAAAATATGTTAATAATTAATATAATATATATATATACTTAGTAAACAAGTTATATAGCTATTTCTGGAAAAAGAAACGTACTGTAAATGAAAAGAGGTCTCGACATTCGATATTAGTACCACTGTTATTATTACTACTATTATTTTTAGCCACTCTATGCCGTATCGGTTATAGATAGTAAAGCTATCGCTAAAAAAAGTGCCCGGCTGTATTTATTAAAGCGTCATTGTATCCGATGTTAATGTGTATAAATAAAAAGATAATCGTGTAAATTGTATTGTTTGTTTATGGAAAAAATATTTATTATTGAAAGTATGAATATATATGGTATTTATTGAAAATAAGTTACCCCTACCATGTATACCTCAGTTCAATGAAAGATTTTATGTTGTATTAGAAAAAATAAAGAAAAGAGTAAATTTTGTTCTGAAAACTTCACCATAAAAATTCCAGTCTAATGTACCTATAAAATTTGAATACCATTATAACACAGTTAAATTTAATGGTATATTAAATAATATATACTTTCATCATAATTATTATTAAATTTAGAAAGTACATCAAAACAAAAGTGAAATGACAAATTATAAGTAATAATATAAAATGCCTATGTCGTGTGAAAATGCATGAGTAAATGTGTCGTGCATTTATCGAAATAAATAAAAAAACATAACTCACCATGTTACAAATAAAATCTTTACTTTAAATGGAAATGATGAAATGGGAGAAACTTTTATTCTTAATTGTGTTCACACAGTCCACTTAACAAAACATACTCATTCGTAAAACAGGCGCATTAATAGCTTAATTAATTGCAACATATTTTTGTTGACACTCTGATTCTGGAAATCACTGACACATCTGTCAGTTTTCTATTTACGTAACTCCAGTGAAAAGGGAAGGCAGTGAAGTTGATAGATTATGTACGATTAATTACCAATTGAGATGATGCAGAGAGATGACACACAATCACACGTCTAGGAAATTACAACGCACTATGTGTTTATCAACTCTTTTGAATCCTACCACAGTGATAACACCGCTGACATCATCATGGTTGGGTAAATTTTAAATTTCGTCAGGAATGCCTGAATTGATGTTATGTTAGTTCACAGAATTAAAAAAATGAGCAAAGATATTCAGTTTTAGTTTCGTTGCAAGGTTGTCTTTGCATCAATAAACTTTTTTGCCGGCCGTTTCTATTTTATGCTTTTGCAAGTAAATACGACTGATTTCTTGAGTAAAGTAATACTTGAAAGATTTTGCATCACATTTTAAGATACTATTTGGGTCACATGAGCATCTTATCATGTTGACACAAACTTATGGTTATGAGAATGTTTGTGTCGACTGATTCATTTTGGTTGGTTTTGATTTTTAATCGGCTAGGTTTTCCGTTGATCGTCTGATGGCCATGAGAAGTTGATTAAAATTATTTCGGCATCACATAACTTTATGAGATGCCGGGAGGTGTGTTCTGTGTGCAACAGGAGGTGTGTCTTATCCGGTAAAAAATTAAAGGTCATTTTTCATATTATGTACCAACTATTCCCTGTTCCGTACTTGACGTCAAATAAAAAAAAGTTTTTTTTCTCGATGACGTGCTGTTTGTCACACACACAAAATTCTGTTCTATTATTCACATTTTACGTACAACTAATATTTGTCGTATGCCGTTGTCAAATTACACTTGACTCACATTATAAGTGTATTATTAAACCAGAAAAGAATTTTAAGTCAAAATGAGACAAATGGCTGCGTTTGTCTGTGTATGTACTAAACTTTATCAACATTTAATGTGATTATCTAATACCAAAATATTGAAATAATATTTCATTTTCATTTTCTTCATGCTATTTACGTTACTCAAATATGATCTTCTTGGAACTCAACATTCCCCTTCTTTGAAATGGCCATTCGATGTCCCTATCATATAGTATACGTATCTCTGTACAATATCAACGATACGTCATTGCAAGTTAGAATGACTTTTTTAATGAACACTTTTTGTTATTGAAAACAGCCATTTCAATGAACTGATATCTTCACAAGTTGCAATCAGTAGCATGAAGCAAGCTGTGCACAGAAGCATAAAAATAACAACGCTAACAGGAATAATCTTTTTAATGAAAGATCGTGGGTAAATTATGAAATAAGCAGTAGCTAATTTAATTTATATAACAAATATCGCGTAAATACGTCTTTCGTGCGACCCCCATCACCATATTTCTGTACTTTTGCGTTTTCATAAGGCGGTGATATCAACTTTAAACTTTAAGCTTAAAATCGCGTTGTTTGACAAGGAGGAAGCAGCTAATTGCCTTCAACTCTATGTATGGCTGTTAAAATAATTTATGTATCCTGCTTGCATTGTTAATTTGTTATTTTATTGTATTAATTTACATGGTCCATCTAAATTACATTTTCAATATTAAGTAATAGTTAAAAATGCTTATATGATTTGTTGCCTACATTGTTTGCTTTGTGAAAATTCTTTAGGCGCCATACTACAATGTTTTTCCGTAGAATTTCATGATATCCTTTGCCATTTTTGGAAAATAAAGCGAAGTTAATTGATTCGAGACGTTGGCTACTAGATTATTCTTATCGAAACTTCAAACAACACTCTCGGGTGGGAGTTCATTGACTATTTACAACTTGTCATGCAGGTTTTTTTTTTGGTTTTATGAGTTTTATATAGTTATTTGTATTTGTATAATGGAATTTTATTTTCCAGACTCATGATTTTTTTCTCTATGCTTGTTTCAATTGGACACCTTTCAGGAATCAGGAATGGACGATAATAAATATTAAACTGTAATCGTGTTCCTTTCACCTTTAGCAGTGTTTTCGATAAGCTATTTAAGTGCACAATTCAAAAAAATGCCAGATATGCTGCCTACTAGTTTTAAGAAATGTTCCGCATGATCTCATAATAAAATCAAATTCTAATCGACTTTAGACCGTAATTTTAGTGAAATTTATGATGAAGGTATTAATCTTTGCAAAATTTCAACCTTTGCATTACGCCCTTCATTCAACCTTATTTGATACCTAAATAATGGGGAGAATTGATAGCAAAATAACGCACGGTATTTGTAGGGAAAGGCAATTTTCGTGACCATCTACAACTTCAATGATCAAAGCACTGTTGTAGCGTAATTTTTTATCCACGGAACAGTCGTTGTTCACGTGATTGGATTGATGCTAATTTAATCTACACACGTAATTTTATGCTCGTAACCGCAATAAACGTATATTTTCCCATCTAACTCGGATGATAAATAATGTGTGTGATTTACTACAAAGTTGAATATTGTTTCACTTCCAATATCCATGTGTGTGCCTTGTGACTGCCTGGTAGAAGAAAAAAATTGAACTTTCTGTGTACTTGCAACTCAATTTTTACAATCACGATTAGAGATCTGTGATTTATGGCAATGCATCGAATTCCAGGCATATCTTGCGCGTGTTAACGTGGACTCTGCCAATAATCCAGCGAGTTGGGTAGGGGCGAGACTGACGTAGATGCCCTCCGCCTCCACACAAGATTCATGCCAAGTCAAGTCAGATGTCATAAGGACACAATAAAAATGGTTATTAAATAGATAAATATTGAAATATGTGTTGTGCTTAAACACACACGATTAGGTATTAGGAAGCAGCAAGTCGAAACATTACTCAAATGACTCTCATTCTCCCAAGTGTTATAAAGGTGTTGCTTATCATCATCACATATTCTTAGAGTTAAGAGAGATTAAATAACTTCACTTACTTTTTCTGAATCAGTTCATGTACACAACACACACACGTACGAGACGATATGGATGCAATTATGTTATTATTCATTTATTGCTTCAGTCTTTGTTGAACTGTTCATACGCTCCGGCAATTTAACGGTACCGTTTAATTGTGAAACACTTGACTGACTGTACGTTTTGGCTGTATGTCCAGTCCAACACAAAACATCTAATTATATTAATATTTTAACGCTTTAAAGCATAACATAACTACTCAGTGAGTGCGGAATCATAGTATTAACCGCCTCTCACCGTGTGTTGGTTATTTATTAAAGTAATCGACATTTGCCATCTTCAGGTAAATATCCGCTGTGCTATACCAGCAATAAACTTACGCTGGTTAACTCTCTCTCATTTTGATTGCTCAATTTAAAACAAAAACTTTTGATGATGTGGTAAATCACTCCATCGTTTAGCAAGAAATCAAGGAGGGAGAATTGCCATTGGGTTTCATGTAGTAGGTGCATGATTTAAAACGATAATACAATTCTTTGTATTTCTAATTGCGTCGCGTCGGCCATCCTGGTAATAATTAATTGCCCGAAATTACACACGAAAAAAAGGGTCGAGCCAATAAGATCTCTCATTGGCAATTGCAAAGGTCGGACCCACTCATACTTGCAAATTATTAGTTTTATCAGTTATTGATATTAGTAGCCTCTAATCGTTCTGACGTCGCGTTTCATTAGAAAACATATTATATATATATATATCTCCTTTGTGTTACACGACATCATTCTATCAAAATAAGAAATAAGTGCAGTAGTGCCATTAATCCTCAACTAACCACGATTTAACATGAAAATTAATTTTATGATATTTACCACGTACGTTTACACGGTAAGATATTTGAAATGGGGTACGCATAGATATACCTTTGAATTCTGAGAATATTATAGCTTTACTTACAATTACAAGAAGGCAAGTATGTCGGTGTACTCAATTGACAGAAAGTAAAGTTGAAGACAA